>CAXHSL010000004.1:0-49806 GCA_964019165.1 Mastigias papua | reverse complement strand
TATAGCCTTGGTATTTTGCCCACAAATGACCGAAATTGAAATTGATTGATTTTGATTGCACATTGAAAAGTGATGAAACTGAGCCAATTTTGGCCAAACAGTAAGGCTATAGCCTTGGTATTTTGCCCACAAATGACCGAAATTCAAATTGATTGATTTTGATTGCACATTGAAAAGTGATGAAAATGAGCCAATTTTGGCCAAAAAGTAAGGCTATAGCCTTGGTATTTTGCCCACAAATGACCGAAATTGAAATTGATTGAGTTCGATTGCACATTGAAAAGTGATGAAAATGAGCCAATGTTGCCAAACAGTAAGGTTATAGCCTTGGTATTTTGCCCACAAATGACCGACATTTAAATTGATTGATTTTGATTGCACATTGACAAGTGATGAAAATGAGCCAATTTTGGCCGAAAAGTAAGGCTATAGCCTTGGTATTTTGCCCACAAATGACCGAAATTGAAATTGATTGATTTTGATTGCACATTGAAAAGTGATGAAAATGAGCCAATTTTGGCCAAAAAGTAAGGCTATAGCCTTGGTATTTTGCCCACAAATGACCGAAATTGAAATTGATTGATTTTGATTGCACATTGAAAAGTGATGAAAATGAGCCAATTTTGGCCAAAAAGTAAGGCTATAGCCTTGGTATTTTGCCCACAAATGACCGAAATTGAAATTGATTGATTTTGATTGCACATTGAAAAGTGATGAAAATGAGCCAATTTTGGCCAAAAAGTAAGGCTATAGCCTTGGTATTTTGCCCACAAATGACCGAAATTTCAATTGATTGATTTTGATTGCACATTGAAAGTGATGAAACTGAGCCAATTTTGGCCAAACAGTAAGGCTATAGCCTTGGTAATTTGCCCACAAATGACCGAAATTCAAATTGATTGATTTTGATTGCACATTGAAAAGTGATGAAAATGAGCCAATTTTGGCCAAAAAGTAAGGCTATAGCCTTGGTATTTTGCCCACAAATGACCGAAATTGAAATTGATTGAGTTCGATTGCACATTGAAAAGTGATGAAAATGAGCCAATGTTGCCAAACAGTAAGGTTATAGCCTTGGTATTTTGCCCACAAATGACCGACATTTAAATTGATTGATTTTGATTGCACATTGACAAGTGATGAAAATGAGCCAATTTTGGCCGAAAAGTAAGGCTATAGCCTTGGTATTTTGCCCACAAATGACCGAAATTGAAATTGATTGATTTTGATTGCACATTGAAAAGTGATGAAAATGAGCCAATTTTGGCCAAAAGTAAGGCTATAGCCTTGGTATTTTGCCCACAAATGACCGAAATTGAAATTGATTGATTTTGATTGCACATTGAAAAGTGATGAAAATGAGCCAATTTTGGCCAAAAAGTAAGGCTATAGCCTTGGTATTTTGCCCACAAATGAACGAAATTGAAATTGATTGATTTTGATTGCACATTGAAAAGTGATGAAAATGAGCCAATTTTGGCCAAAAAGTAAGGCTATAGCCTTGGTATTTTGCCCACAAATGACCGAAATTGAAATTGATTGATTTTGATTGCACATTGAAAGGCGATGAGAATGAGCCAATTTTGGCCAAACAGTAAGGCTATAGGCTTGGTATTTTTCCCACAAATGACCGAAATTGAAATTGATTGATTTTGATTGCACATTGAAAGGTGATGAAAATGAGCTAATTTTGGACAACAAGTAAGGCTATAGCCTTGGTATTTTGCCCACAAATGACCGAAATTGAAATTGATTGATTTGATTGCACATTGAAAGGCGATGAAAATGAGCCAATTTTGGCCAAAAAGTAAGGCTATAGCCTTGGTATTTTGCCCACAAATGACCGAAATTGAAATTGATTGAGTTTGATTGCACATAGAAAACGGATGAAAATGAGCCAATGTTGCCAAACAGTAAGGCTATAGCCTTGGTATTTTGCCCACAAATGACCGAAATCGAAATTGATTGAGTTTGATTGCACATTGAAAACGGATGAAAATGAGCCAATGTTGCCAAACAGTAAGGCTATAGCCTTGGTATTTTGCCCACAAATGACCGAAATTGAAATTGATTGATTTTGATTGCACATTGAAAGGCGATGAAAATGAGCCAATTTTGGCGAAACAGTAAGGCTATAGGCTTGGTGTTGTTCCCACAAATGACCGAAATTGAAATTGATTGATTTTGATTGCACATTGAAAGGCGATGAAAATGAGCCAATTTTGGCCAAAAGTAAGGCTATAGCCTTGGTATTTTGCCCACAAATGACCGAAATTGAAATTGATTGAGTTTGATTGCACATTGAAAAGGGATGAAAATGAGCCAATGGTGCCAAACAGTAAGGTTATAGCCTTGGTATTTTGCCCACACATGACCGACATTTAAATTGATTGATTTTGATTGCACATTGAAAAGTGATGAAACTGAGCCAATTTTGGCCAAACAGTAAGGCTATAGCCTTGGTATTTTGCCCACAAATGACCGAAATTGAAATTGATTGATTTTGATTGCACATTGAAAAGTGATGACATGAGCCAATTTTGGACAAAAAGTAAGGCTATAGCCTTGGTATTTTGCCCACAAATGACCGAAATTGAAATTGATTGATTTTGATTGCACATTGAAAAGTGATGAAAATGAGCCAATTTTGGCCAGAAAGTAAGGCTATAGCCTTGGTATTTTGCCCACAAATGACCGAAATTGAAATTGATTGATTTTGATTGCACATTGAAAAGTGATGAAAATGAGCCAATTGTGGCCAAAAAGTAAGGCTATAGCCTTGGTATTTTGCCCACAAATGACCGAGATTGAAATTGATTGATTTTGATTGCACATTGAAAAGTGATGAAAATGAGCCAATTTTGGCCAAAAAGTAAGGCTATAGCCTTGGTATTTTGCCCACAAATGACCGAAATTGAAATTGATTGATTTTGATTGCACATTGAAAGGCGATGAAAATGAGCCAATTTTGGCCAAAACGTAAGGCTATAGCCTTGGTATTTTGCCCACAAATGACCGAAATTGAAATTGATTGATTTTGATTGCACATTGAAAAGGGATCAAAATGAGCCAATGTTGCCAAACAGTAAGGCTATAGCCTTGGTATTTTGCCCACACATGACCGACATTTAAATTGATTGATTTTGATTGCACATTGAAAAGTGATGAAAATGAGCCAATTTTGGCCAAAAAGTAAGGCTATAGCCTTGGTATTTTGCCCACAAATGAACGAAATTGAAATTGATTGATTTTGATTGCACATTGAAAAGTGATGAAAATGAGCCAATTTTGGCCAAAAAGTAAGGCTATAGCCTTGGTATTTTGCCCACAAATGACCGAAATTGACATTGATTGATTTTGATTGCACATTGAAAAGTGATGAAAATGAGGCAATTTTGGCCAAAAAGTAAGGCTATAGCCTTGGTATTTTGCCCACAAATGACCGAAATTGAAATTGATTGATTTTGATTGCACATTGAAAGGCGATGAAAATGAGCCAAATTTGGCCAAAAAGTAAGGCTATAGCCTTGGTATTTTGCCCACAAATGACCGAAATTGAAATTGATTGATTTTGATTGCACATTGAAAAGTGATGAAAATGAGCCAATTGTGGCCAAAAAGTAAGGCTATAGCCTTGGTATTTTGCCCACAAATGACCGAGATTGAAATTGATTGATTTTGATTGCACATTGAAAAGTGATGAAAATGAGCCAATTTTGGCCAAAAAGTAAGGCTATAGCCTTGGTATTTTGCCCACAAATGACCGAAATTGAAATTGATTGATTTTGATTGCACATTGAAAGGCGATGAAAATGAGCCAATTTTGGCCAAAACGTAAGGCTATAGCCTTGGTATTTTGCCCACAAATGACCGAAATTGAAATTGATTGATTTTGATTGCACATTGAAAAGGGATCAAAATGAGCCAATGTTGCCAAACAGTAAGGCTATAGCCTTGGTATTTTGCCCACACATGACCGACATTTAAATTGATTGATTTTGATTGCACATTGAAAAGTGATGAAAATGAGCCAATTTTGGCCAAAAAGTAAGGCTATAGCCTTGGTATTTTGCCCACAAATGAACGAAATTGAAATTGATTGATTTTGATTGCACATTGAAAAGTGATGAAAATGAGCCAATTTTGGCCAAAAAGTAAGGCTATAGCCTTGGTATTTTGCCCACAAATGACCGAAATTGACATTGATTGATTTTGATTGCACATTGAAAAGTGATGAAAATGAGGCAATTTTGGCCAAAAAGTAAGGCTATAGCCTTGGTATTTTGCCCACAAATGACCGAAATTGAAATTGATTGATTTTGATTGCACATTGAAAGGCGATGAAAATGAGCCAAATTTGGCCAAAAAGTAAGGCTATAGCCTTGGTATTTTGCCCACAAATGACCGAAATTGAAATTGATTGAGTTTGATTGCACATTGAAAAGGGATGAAAATGAGCCAATGTTGCCAAACAGTAAGGTTATAGCCTTGGTAGTTTGCCCACAAATGACCGACATTTAAATTGATTGATTTTGATTGCACATTGAAAAGTGATGAAAATGAGCCAATTTTGGCCAAAAAGTAAGGCTATAGCCTTGGTATTTTTGCCCACAAATGACCGAAATTGAAATTGATTGAGTTTGATTGCACATTGAAAAGTGATGAAAATGAGCCAATTTTGGCCAAGCAGTAAGGCTATAGCCTTGGTATTTTGCCCACAAATGACCGAAATTGAAATTGATTGATTTTGATTGCACATTGAAAAGTGATGAAAATGAGCCAATTTTGGCCAAAAAGTAAGGCTATAGCCTTGGTATTTTGTCCACAAATGACCGAAATTGAAATTGATTGATTTTGATTGCACATTGAAAAGTGATGAAAATGAGCCAATTTTGGCCAAACAGTAAGGCTATAGCCTTGGTATTTTGCCCACAAATGACCGAAATTGAAATTGATTGATTTTGATTGCACATTGAAAAGTGATGAAAATGAGCCAATTTTGGCCAAAAAGTAAGGCTATAGCCTTGGTACTTTGCCCACAAATGACCGAAATTGAAATTGATTGATTTTGATTGCACATTGAAAGGCGATGAAAATGAGGCAATTTTGGCCAAAAAGTAAGGCTATAGCCTTGGTAATTTTGCCCACAAATGACCGAAATTGAAATTGATTGATTTTGATTGCACATTGAAAAGTGATGAAAATGAGCCAAATTTGGCCAAACAGTAAGGCTATAGCCTTGGTATTTTGCCCACAAATGACCGAAATTGAAATTGATTGATTTTGATTGCACATTGAAAGGCGATGAAAATGAGCCAATTTTGGCCAAAAAGTAAGGCTATAGCCTTGGTATTTTGCCCACAAATGACTGAAATTGAAATTGATTGAGTTTGATTGCACATTGAAAAGGGATGAAAATGAGCCAATGTTGCCAAACAGTAAGGTTATAGCCTTGGTATTTTGCCCACACATGACCGACATTTAAATTGATTGATTTTGATTGCACATTGAAAAGTGATGAAACTGAGCAAATTTTGGCCAAACAGTAAGGCTATAGCCTTGGTATTTTGCCCACAAATGACCGAAATTGAAATTGATTGATTTTGATTGCACATTGAAAAGTGATGAAATGAGCCAATTTTGGACAAAAAGTAAGGCTATACCCTTGGTATCTTGCCCACAAATGACCGAAATTGACATTGATTGATTTTGATTGCACATTGAAAAGTGATGAAAATGAGCCAATTTTGGCCAAACAGTAAGGCTATAGCCTTGGTATTTTGCCCACAAATGAACGAAATTGAAATTGATTGATTTTGATTGCACATTGAAAAGTGATGAAAATGAGCCAATTTTGGCCAAAAAGTAAGGCTATAGCCTTGGTATTTTGCCCACAAATGACCGAAATTGACATTGATTGATTTTGATTGCACATTGAAAAGTGATGAAATGAGCCAATTTTGGACAAAAAGTAAGGCTATACCCTTGGTATCTTGCCCACAAATGACCGACATTTAAATTGATTGATTTTGATTGCACATTGAAAAGTGATGAAACTGAGCAAATTTTGGCCAAACAGTAAGGCTATAGCCTTGGTATTTTGCCCACAAATGACCGAAATTGAAATTGATTGATTTTGATTGCACATTGAAAAGTGATGAAATGAGCCAATTTTGGACAAAAAGTAAGGCTATACCCTTGGTATCTTGCCCACAAATGACCGAAATTGACATTGATTTATTTTGATTGCACATTGAAAAGTGATGAAAGTGAGCCAATGTTGCCAAACAGTAAGGCTATAGCCTTGGTATTTTGCCCACAAATGACCGAAATTGAAATTGATTGATTTTGATTGCACATTGAAAAGTGATGAAAATGAGCCAATTTTGGACAAAAAGTAAGGCTATAGCTTTGGTATTTTGCCCACAAATGACCGAAATTGAAATTGATTGATTTAGATTGCACATTGAAAAGTGATGAAAATGAGGCAATTTTGACCAAAAAGTAAGGCTATAGCCTTGGTATTTTGCCCACAAATGACCGAAATTGAAATTGATTGAGTTTGATTGCACATTGAAAAGGGATGAAAATGAGCCAATGTTGCCAAACAGTAAGGTTATAGCCTTGGTATTTTGCCCACACATGACCGACATTTAAATTGATTGATTTTGATTGCACATTGAAAAGTGATGAAACTGAGCACATTTTGGCCAAACAGTAAGGCTATAGCCTTGGTATTTTGCCCACAAATGACCGAAATTGAAATTGATTGATTTTGATTGCACATTGAAAAGTGATGAAATGAGCCAATTTTGGACAAAAAGTAAGGCTATACCCTTGGTATCTTGCCCACAAATGACCGAAATTGACATTGATTGATTTTGATTGCACATTGAAAAGTGATGAAAATGAGCCAATTTTGGCCAAACAGTAAGGCTATAGCCTTGGTATTTTGCCCACAAATGACCGAAATTGAAATTGATTGATGTTGATTGCACATTGAAAGGCGATGAAAATGAGCCAAATTTGGCCAAAAAGTAAGGCTATAGCCTTGGTATTTTGCCCACAAATGACCGAAATTGAAATTGATTGATTTTGATTGCACATTGAAAAGTGATGAAAATGAGCCAATGTTGAAAAAAACAGTAAGGCTATAGCCTTGGTATTTTGCCCACAAATGACCGAAATTGAAATTGATTGATTTTGATTGCACATTGAAAAGTGATGAAAATGAGCCAATTTTGGACAAAAAGTAAGGCTATAGCCTTGGTATTTTGCCCACAAATGACCGAAATTGAAATTGATTGATTTTGATTGCACATTGAAAAGTGATGAAATGAGCCAATTTTGGACAAAAAGTAAGGCTATAGCCTTCGTATTTTGCCCACAAATGACCGAAATTGACATTAATTGATTTTGATTGCACATTGAAAAGTGATGAAAATGAGGCAATTTTGGCCAAACAGTAAGGCTATAGCCTTGGTATTTTGCCCACAAATGACCGAAATTGAAATTGATTGATTTTGATTGCACATTGAAAAGTGATGAAAATGAGCCAATTTTGGCCAAAAAGTAAGGCTATAGCCTTGGTATTTTGCCCACAAATGACCGAAATTGAAATTGATTGATTTTGATTGCACATTGAAAAGTGATGAAAATGAGCCAATTTTGGCCAAAAAGTAAGGCTATAGCCTTGGTATTTTGCCCACAAATGACCGAAATTGAAATTGATTGATTTTGATTGCACATTGAAAAGTGATGAAAATGAGCCAATTTTGGCCAAAAAGTAAGGCTATAGCCTTGGTATTTTGCCCACAAATGACCGAAATTCAAATTGATTGATTTTGATTGCACATTGAAAAGTGATGAAAATGAGCCAATTTTGGCCAAACAGTAAGGCTATAGCCTTGGTATTTTGCCCATAAATGACCAAAGTGAAATTGATTGATTTTGATTGCACATTGAAAAGTGATGAAAATGAGCCAATTTTGGCCAAACAGTAAGGCTATAGCCTTGGTATTTTGCCCACAAATGACCGAAATTGAAATTGATTGATTTTGATTGCACATTGAAAAGTGATGAAAATGAGCCAATTGTGGCCAAAAAGTAAGGCTATACCCTTGGTATTTTGCCCACAAATGACCGAAATTGAAATTGATTGATTTTGATTGCACATTGAAAAGTGATGAAAATGAGCCAATTTTGGCCAAAAAGTAAGGCTATAGCCTTGGTATTTTGCCCACAAATGACCGAAATTCAAATTGATTGATTTTGATTGCACATTGAAAAGTGATGAAAATGAGCCAATTTTGGCCAAACAGTAAGGCTATAGCCTTGGTATTTTGCCCACAAATGACCGAAATTGAAATTGATTGATTTTGATTGCACATTGAAAAGTGATGAAAATGAGCCAATTTTGGCCAAAAAGTAAGGCTATAGCCTTGGTATTTTGCCCACAAATGACCGAAAGTGAAATTGATTGATTTTGATTGCACATTGAAAAGTGATGAAAATGAGCCAATTTTGGCCAAACAGTAAGGCTATAGCCTTGGTATTTTGCCCACAAATGACCGAAATTGAAATTGATTGAATTTGATTGCACATTGAAAAGTGATGAAAATGAGCCAATTTTGGCCAAAAAGTAAGGCTATAGCCTTGGTATTTTGCCCACAAATGACCGAAATTGAAATTGATTGGTTTTGATTGCACATTGAAAGGCGATGAAAATGAGCCAATTTTGGCCAAAAAGTAAGGCTATAGCCTTGGTATTTTGCCCACAAATGACCGAAATTGAAATTGATTGATTTTGATTGCACATTGAAAAGTGATGAAAATGAGCCAATTTTGGCCAAACAGTAAGGCTATAGCCTTGGTATTTTGCCCACAAATGACCGAAATTGAAATTGATTGATTTTGATTGCACATTGAAAAGTGATGAAAATGAGCCAATTTTGGCCAAAAAGTAAGGCTATAGCCTTGGTATTTTGCCCACAAATGACCAAAGTGAAATTGATTGATTTTGATTGCACATTGAAAAGTGATGAAAATGAGCCAATTTTGGCCAAACAGTAAGGCTATAGCCTTGGTATTTTGCCCACAAATGACCGAAATTGAAATTGATTGATTTTGATTGCACATTGAAAAGTGATGAAAATGAGCCAATTTTGGCCAAAAAGTAAGGCTATAGCCTTGGTATTTTGCCCACAAATGACCGAAATTGAAATTGATTGGTTTTGATTGCACATTGAAAGGCGATGAAAATGAGCCAATTTTGGCCAAAAAGTAAGGCTATAGCCTTGGTATTTTGCCCACAAATGACCGAAATTGAAATTGATTGAGTTTGATTGCACATTGAAAAGGGATGAAAATGAGCCAATGTTGCCAAACAGTAAGGTTATAGCCTTGGTATTTTGCCCACAAATGACCGACATTTAAATTGATTGATTTTGATTGCACATTGAAAAGTGATGAAAATGAGCCAATTTTGGCCAAAAAGTAAGGCTATAGCCTTGGTATTTTGCCCACAAATGACCGAAATTGAAATTGATTGATTTTGATTGCACATTGAAAAGTGATGAAAATGAGCCAATTGTGGCCAAAAAGTAAGGCTATACCCTTGGTATTTTGCCCACAAATGACCGAAATTGAAATTGATTGATTTTGATCGCACACTGAAAAGTGATGAAAATGAGCCAATTTTGGCCAAAAAGTAAGGCTATAGCCTTGGTATTTTGCCCACAAATGACCGAAATTTAAATTGATTGATTTTGATTGCACATTGAAAAGTGATGAAAATGAGCCAATTTTGGCCAAACAGTAAGGCTATAGCCTTGGTACTTTGCCCACAAATGACCGAAATTCAAATTGATTGATTTTGATTGCACATTGAAAAGTGATGAAAATGAGCCAATGTTGCCAAACAGTAAGGCTATAGCCTTGGTATTTTGCCCACAAATGACCGAAATTGAAATTGATTGATTTTGATTGCACATTGAAAAGTGATGAAAATGAGCCAATTTTGGACAAAAAGTAAGGCTATAGCCTTGGTATTTTGCCCACAAATGACCGAAATTGAAATTGATTGATTTTGATTGCACATTGAAAAGTGATGAAAATGAGGCAATTTTGACCAAAAAGTAAGGCTATAGCCTTGGTATTTTGCCCACAAATGACCGAAATTCAAATTGATTGATTTTGATTGCACATTGAAAAGTGATGAAAATGAGCCAATTTTGGCCAAAAAGTAAGGCTATAGCCTTGGTATTTTGCCCACAAATGACCGAAATTGAAATTGATTGATTTTGATTGCACATTGAAAAGTGATGAAAATGAGCCAATTTTGGCCAAAAAGTAAGGCTATAGCCTTGGTATTTTGCCCACAAATGACCGAAATTGAAATTGATTGATTTTGATTGCACATTGAAAAATGATGAAAATGAGCCAATTTTGGCCAAAAAGTAAGGCTATAGCCTTGGTATTTTGCCCACAAATGACCGAAATTGAAATTGATTGATTTTGATTGCACATTGAAAAGTGATGAAAATGAGCCAATTTTGGCCAAAAAGTAAGGCTATAGCCTTGGTATTTTGCCCACAAATGACCGAAATTGAAATTGATTGAGTTTGATTGCACATTGAAAAGTGATGAAAATGAGCCAATTTTGGCCAAACAGTAAGGCTATAGCCTTGGTATTTTGCCCACAAATGACCGAAATTGAAATTGATTGATTTTGATTGCACATTGAAAAGTGATGAAAATGAGCCAATTTTGGCCAAACAGTAAGGCTATAGCCTTGGTATTTTGCCCACAAATGACCGAAATTGAAATTGATTGGCTTTGATTGCACATTGAAAGGCGATGAAAATGAGCCAATTTTGGCCAAAAAGTAAGGCTATAGCCTTGGTATTTTGCCCACAAATGACCGAAATTGAAATTGATTGAGTTTGATTGCACATTGAAAAGGGATGAAAATGAGCCAATGTTGCCAAACAGTAAGGTTATAGCCTTGGTATTTTGCCCACAAATGACCGAAATTGAAATTGATTGATTTTGATTGCACATTGAAAAGTGATGAAAATGAGCCAATTTTGGCCAAAAAGTAAGGCTATAGCCTTGGTATTTTGCCCACAAATGACCGAAATTGAAATTGATTGATTTTGATTGCACATTGAAAAGTGATGAAAATGAGCCAATTTTGGCCAAAAAGTAAGGCTATAGCCTTGGTATTTTGCCCACAAATGACCGAAATTGAAATTGATTGATTTTGATTGCACATTGAAAAGTGATGAAAATGAGCCAATTTTGGACAAAAAGTAAGGCTATAGCCTTGGTATTTTGCCCACAAATGACCGAACTTGAAATTGATTGATTTTGATTGCACATTGAAAAGTGATGAAAATGAGGCAATTTTGACCAAAAGGTAAGGCTATAGCCTTGGTATTTTGCCCACACATGACCGAAATTGAAATTGATTGATTTTGATTGCACATTGAAAAGTGATGAAAATGAGCCAATTTTGGCCAAAAAGTAAGGCTATAGCCTTGGTATTTTGCCCACAAATGACCGAAATTGAAATTGATTGATTTTGATTGCACATTGAAAAGTGATGAAAATGAGCCAATTTTGGCCAAAAAGTAAGGCTATAGCCTTGGTATTTTGCCCACAAATGACCGAAATTGAAATTGATTGATTTTGATTGCACATTGAAAAGTGATGAAAATGAGCCAATGTTGCCAAACAGTAAGGCTATAGCCTTGGTATTTTGCCCACAAATGACCGAAATTGAAATTGATTGATTTTGATTGCACATGGAAAAGTGATGAAAATGAGCCAATTTTGGCCAAACAGTAAGGCTATAGCCTTGGTATTTTGCCCACAAATGACCGAAATTGAAATTGATTGATTTTGATTGCACATTGAAAAGTGATGAAAATGAGGCAATTTTGACCAAAAGGTAAGGCTATAGCCTTGGTATTTTGCCCACAAATGACCGAAATTGAAATTGATTGATTTTGATTGCACATTGAAAAGTGATGAAAATGAGCCAATTTTGGCCAAAAAGTAAGGCTATAGCCTTGGTATTTTGCCCACAAATGACCGAAATTGAAATTGATTGATTTTGATTGCACATTGAAAAGTGATGAAAATGAGCCAATTTTGGCCAAAAAGTAAGGCTATAGCCTTGGTATTTTGCCCACAAATGACCGAAATTGAAATTGATTGATTTTGATTGCACATTGAAAAGTGATGAAAATGAGCCAATGTTGCCAAACAGTAAGGCTATAGCCTTGGTATTTTGCCCACAAATGACCGAAATTGAAATTGATTGATTTTGATTGCACATGGAAAAGTGATGAAAATGAGCCAATTTTGGCCAAACAGTAAGGCTATAGCCTTGGTATTTTGCCCACAAATGACCGAAATTGAAATTGATTGATTTTGATTGCACATTGAAAAGTGATGAAAATGAGCCAATTTTGGCCAAAAAGTAAGGCTATAGCCTTGGTATTTTGCCCACAAATGACCGAAATTGAAATTGATTGAGTTTGATTGCACATTGAAAAGTGATGAAAATGAGCCAATTTTGGCCAAACAGTAAGGCTATAGCCTTGGTATCTTGCCCACAAATGACCGAAATTGAAATTGATTGATTTTGATTGCACATTGAAAAGTGATGAAAATGAGCCAATTTTGGCCAAAAAGAAAGGCTATAGCCTTGGTATTTTGCCCACAAATGACCGAAAGTGAAATTGATTGATTTTGATTGCACATTGAAAAGTGATGAAAATGAGCCAATTTTGGCCAAACAGTAAGGCTATAGCCTTGGTATTTTGCCCACAAATGACCGAAATTGAAATTGATTGATTTTGATTGCACATTGAAAAGTGATGAAAATGAGCCAATTTTGGCCAAACAGTAAGGCTATAGCCTTGGTATTTTGCCCACAAATGACCGAAATTGAAATTGATTGGTTTTGATTGCACATTGAAAGGCGATGAAAATGAGCCAATTTTGGCCAAAAAGTAAGGCTATAGCCTTGGTATTTTGCCCACAAATGACCGAAATTGAAATTGATTGAGTTTGATTGCACATTGAAAAGGGATGACAATGAGCCAATGTTGCCAAACAGTAAGGTTATAGCCTTGGTATTTTGCCCACAAATGACCGAAATTGAAATTGATTGATTTTGATTGCACATTGAAAAGTGATGAACATGAGCCAATTTTGGCCAAAAAGTAAGGCTATACCCTTGGTATTTTGCCCACAAATGACCGAAATTGAAATTGATTGATTTTGATTGCACATTGAAAAGTGATGAAAATGAGCCAATTTTGGCCAAAAAGTAAGGCTATAGCCTTGGTATTTTGCCCACAAATGACCGAAATTGAAATTGATTGATTTTGATTGCACATTGAAAAGTGATGAAAATGAGCCAATTTTGGACAAAAAGTAAGGCTATAGCCTTGGTATTTTGCCCACAAATGACCGAAATTGAAATTGATTGATTTTGATTGCACATTGAAAAGTGATGAAAATGAGGCAATTTTGACCAAAAGGTAAGGCTATAGCCTTGGTATTTTGCCCACAAATGACCGAAATTGAAATTGATTGATTTTGATTGCACATTGAAAAGTGATGAAAATGAGCCAATTTTGGCCAAAAAGTAAGGCTATAGCCTTGGTATTTTGCCCACAAATGACCGAAATTGAAATTGATTGATTTTGATTGCACATTGAAAAGTGATGAAAATGAGCCAATTTTGGACAAAAAGTAAGGCTATAGCCTTGGTATTTTGCCCACAAATGACCGAAATTGAAATTGATTGATTTTGATTGCACATTGACAAGTGATGAAAATGAGGCAATTTTGACCAAAAGGTAAGGCTATAGCCTTGGTATTTTGCCCACAAATGACCGATATTGAAATTGATTGATTTTGATTGCACATTGAAAAGTGATGAAAATGAGCCAATTTTGGACAAAAAGTAAGGCTATAGCCTTGGTATTTTGCCCACAAATGACCGAAATTGAAATTGATTGATTTTGATTGCACATTGAAAAGTGATGAAAATGAGCCAATTTTGGCCAAAAAGTAAGGCTATAGCCTTGGTATTTTGCCCACAAATGACCGAAATTGAAATTGATTGATTTTGATTGCACATTGAAAAGTGATGAAAATGAGCCAATTTTGGCCAAAAAGTAAGGCTATAGCCTTGGTATTTTGCCCACAAATGACCGAAATTGAAATTGATTGATTTTGATTGCACATTGAAAAGTGATGAAAATGAGCCAATTTTGGCCAAAAAGTAAGGCTATAGCCTTGGTATTTTGCCCACAAATGACCGAAATTCAAATTGATTGATTTTGATTGCACATTGAAAAGTGATGAAAATGAGCCAATTTTGGCCAAAAAGTAAGGCTATAGCCTTGGTATTTTGCCCACAAATGACCGAAATTGAAATTGATTGATTTTGATTGCACATTGAAAAGTGATGAAAATGAGCCAATTGTGGCCAAAAAGTAAGGCTATAGCCTTGGTATTTTGCCCACAAATGACCGAAATTGAAATTGATTGATTTTGATTGCACATTGAAAAGTGATGAAAATGAGCCAATTTTGGCCGAAAAGTAAGGCTATAGCCTTGGTATTTTGCCCACAAATGACCGAAATTGAAATTGATTGATTTTGATTGCACATTGAAAAGTGATGAAAATGAGCCAATTTTGGCCAAACAGTAAGGCTATAGCCTTGGTATTTTGCCCACAAATGACCGAAATTCAAATTGATTGATTTTGATTGCACATTGAAAAGTGATGAAAATGAGCCAATTTTGGCCAAAAAGTAAGGCTATAGCCTTGGTATTTTGCCCACAAATGACCGAAAGTGAAATTGATTGATTTTGATTGCACATTGAAAAGTGATGAAAATGAGCCAATTTTGGCCAAACAGTAAGGCTATAGCCTTGGTATTTTGCCCACAAATGACCGAAATTGAAATTGATTGATTTTGATTGCACATTGAAAAGTGATGAAAATGAGCCAATTTTGGCCAAAAAGTAAGGCTATAGCCTTGGTATTTTGCCCACAAATGACCGAAATTGAAATTGATTGATTTTGATTGCACATTGAAAAGTGATGAAAATGAGCCAATTTTGGCCAAAAAGTAAGGCTATAGCCTTGGTATTTTGCCCACAAATGACCGAAATTGAAATTGATTGATTTTGATTGCACATTGAAAAGTGATGAAAATGAGCCAATTTTGGCCAAAAAGTAAGGCTATAGCCTTGGTATTTTGCCCACAAATGACCGAAATTCAAATTGATTGATTTTGATTGCACATTGAAAAGTGATGAAAATGAGCCAATTTTGGCCAAAAAGTAAGGCTATAGCCTTGGTATTTTGCCCACAAATGACCGAAATTGAAATTGATTGATTTTGATTGCACATTGAAAAGTGATGAAAATGAGCCAATTGTGGCCAAAAAGTAAGGCTATAGCCTTGGTATTTTGCCCACAAATGACCGAAATTGAAATTGATTGATTTTGATTGCACATTGAAAAGTGATGAAAATGAGCCAATTTTGGCCAAAAAGTAAGGCTATAGCCTTGGTATTTTGCCCACAAATGACCGAAATTGAAATTGATTGATTTTGATTGCACATTGAAAAGTGATGAAAATGAGCCAATTTTGGCCAAACAGTAAGGCTATAGCCTTGGTATTTTGCCCACAAATGACCGAAATTCAAATTGATTGATTTTGATTGCACATTGAAAAGTGATGAAAATGAGCCAATTTTGGCCAAAAAGTAAGGCTATAGCCTTGGTATTTTGCCCACAAATGACCGAAAGTGAAATTGATTGATTTTGATTGCACATTGAAAAGTGATGAAAATGAGCCAATTTTGGCCAAACAGTAAGGCTATAGCCTTGGTATTTTGCCCACAAATGACCGAAATTGAAATTGATTGATTTTGATTGCACATTGAAAAGTGATGAAAATGAGCCAATTTTGGCCAAAAAGTAAGGCTATAGCCTTGGTATTTTGCCCACAAATGACCGAAATTGAAATTGATTGATTTTGATTGCACATTGAAAAGTGATGAAAATGAGCCAATTTTGGCCAAAAAGTAAGGCT
Source organism: Mastigias papua (assembly GCA_964019165.1). Classification (NCBI taxonomy): domain Eukaryota; kingdom Metazoa; phylum Cnidaria; class Scyphozoa; order Rhizostomeae; family Mastigiidae; genus Mastigias; species Mastigias papua. The sequence continues at coordinate 33,674 of CAXHSL010000004.1, read as the reverse complement.
ATAGCCTTGGTATTTTGCCCACAAATGACCGAAATTGAAATTGATTGATTTTGATTGCACATTGAAAAGTGATGAAAATGAGCCAATTGTGGCCAAAAAGTAAGGCTATACCCTTGGTATTTTGCCCACAAATGACCGAAATTGAAATTGATTGATTTTGATTGCACATTGAAAAGTGATGAAAATGAGCCAATTTTGGCCAAAAAGTAAGGCTATAGCCTTGGTATTTTGCCCACAAATGACCGAAATTGAAATTGATTGATTTTGATTGCACATTGAAAAGTGATGAAAATGAGCCAATTGTGGCCAAAAAGTAAGGCTATACCCTTGGTATTTTGCCCACAAATGACCGAAATTGAAATTGATTGATTTTGATTGCACATTGAAAAGTGATGAAAATGAGCCAATTTTGGCCAAAAAGTAAGGCTATAGCCTTGGTATTTTGCCCACAAATGACCGAAATTGAAATTGATTGATTTTGATTGCACATTGAAAAGTGATGAAAATGAGCCAATTTTGGCCAAACAGTAAGGCTATAGCCTTGGTATTTTGCCCACAAATGACCGAAATTGAAATTAGTAGATTAACGCAGCTAGGCCGTTGTCAGCACAGTTCCGTTCTCTATTTCCCACCCTTATCCTAATTCCAATCCCCTTTCTATCTTCCTTCTGTCCATGCTGCATGCGTCTTCCTTCTTGGTTGCAAGAAAGTTTTTAGATCTACTGCCATCGGAGCTGTTATTGTATGGTAAAGTAGTATAAAGCGGTATTCATATTGTCCTGCAGTTGATTGTGATGATGCGGCATAAATCTATGTGATGTTTTCAGCTGTGTATTGTCTTTTGTCACGGCCTATCGGTCAGTCATTGTGTGCCTTTGGCGCCAGCTTGGACATTTGAATTCCTGTAAGAAAAGCGCTTCACTCATCCGTCGGTCGAGATATATGAGCCACAACCCAGACAATGAATCTGACACTCATCGTGGCTATCCAGTACCGACTGCACATGATCACTTCTCAAGATTCATCTCAACCATTCGCACTATTGGGCCCAACGTTCTGTACGGCCTAATTCGCAGAACTGCATTCCTCGCAAGATCCAATTTCGTAGCTGCTGCCACCGTTCCTGCCAACCCACCGAGTGTAAATACCCACATACCCAAGACCAACTGCATGTCGTTAGCTCAGCCATGTCTGATCTTCCATCATTGCCTACTAAGATTCCTGCATCTCGCTTAGTACACGTCAAACTTTATTGGTGAGTCAATCTACCTGAATTTTACCCCCCCTTTACATTTACCCCGATATGGCACGTTACCTTATCACTATTAGCACAAATGAACAAGCCACTGTATGTTGATATATTTGCACACACCTAGCAGCGTTGTATACATTAGTGACATGAGTTTATATGTCAAGTTAGCTATCAGAGATAGCAGTCCACTCTCCCATTGCGTTCTATATAGTTATCGTTCTATGATTCCTACCTGAAGCTCCTTTTGCTTGGCCGATAAGAGTTTGTGCTTACCAGCTACATGAGCCTGTTTTACTTATTGCCATATCACTACCTTCGTGTTCATTGTTCTGAGATACTACCTTTGCAGCTGCCTTATACTCGTTTTTTTTATATACCAGATATAGTAAATATCTAGATAATATTTATCCTCAGCCATCTTTTTCTAGGATTTTACCCCTTAACATGCAAGTATACCTTTACCTGCTGCGCGATATCACTTAATTTGTTATTTCAATGCTTCTTTAGTTTATTAGCTAGCATTTGTTCTTAGCTATCAGTTTGGAGGACTTGTCCCCTCACTATGCACGTAGAGATGAGGTCTCTGCTAGCTGCGCGATTTTACTTAATTCTTTCGTTCCATATTTCTTTCGTTTATTAGCTCGTATTGTTTTCAGCAATCACTTTCTAGGAACTTACCCCTCAATATGCACATATAGCTTTGCTTCCTGCGCGATGTCACTTGTTGCTCGGCTCCATGTTTCTTAGTTTATTAACTAGTATTGTTGTCAGCAATCAGTTTCCTGGATTTACCCCTCAACATATGCACAGAGAGATTTGCTTGCTGCGCGAGGTCGCTTAGTTCGTTAGCGCTTAATTTTTTTTTTCAGCTATCATTTTCAAGGTTTTTTACCCCTCAACTGCCCAATGGTTTGAAAGACAGTGACGCTGTGCTAGAATTTAAAGAAAAATAAAACAGTGGAACAGAATGCCTTGCAACTGCAGATTGTGCAAAGTTATATTAAAGATTTAGGTTTTTTGGCTTAGTTCTGTCTTTATATTCTCTTTTGTTTCTCTTTTTTGTCTCTTAGTTTTAGAGTTAGTTTAGGTTGGCCTTAATTAGCTTCCTTTTAGCTATAAATACAGCCAACTGTAAATAAATTGATGATGATGATGATGATGATGATTATGATTATGATGATTATGATGATTATGATCATGATCATGATGATGATTATGATGATGCTTATGATGATGATAATGATGAGCACGCCCATACAGATTTGCTTGCTGCGCGATGTCGCTAATTTGTTAGTCCTATACTTCTTTAGTTTATTAGCTAGTATTCTTTTTCAGGAATCAGTTTCAAAGAATTTACCCCCACAACATGCACATAGAGAATTGCTTGATGTGCAAGGCCGCTTACTTCCTTAGTACTTATTTTTCCAGCTATCAGTTTCTAGGATTTTACCCCTCAACCCCCCCCCCCCTCCCTCCCAGCATGCTCTGTTATTCGCATGAGCTATCTTCACATAGCCCTAATTTCCTGGGCCCCAGCACTTATCTAGGGATTGTTTCATACCCTCCCTATCTCCCATCCCACCGCTTGCGCACTAGCTGGGCTGCATTGATAATGCGTTCACTCTTCAGACCTTAGCTCACCATTGTCAGTTTATACTTGTTGTTGTTGCTTTGTAATACAACTCGCCTTTACGCCTCTAAGGTATCCTTCGCAGGTCTCAGCTGGTAGTATTTTAGGTCATATAGTAGTAATGTACTTGGTTATCTTCCAGTAGTAATACTCTGTCTCAACTCACTTGTTCCTTGGGCTTTTGCACTAATCAATCACTGTACCACGTAATCTTTTGTTTATTTCTTACTTTCATGGACCCAAACAAATGGAATTTCGCTTGGTGAGTCACCGGCCTGACTGGCTTCAGTCACACATGCTTGTCCTTCCATAGAACTGCATCACATCGGCAAGTTCCGAATCCATTGTGAATATTGTGAATCAGAAAACAGTTCTGGTTTAATGCCCAGCAAGACTGGATTGCAGATCGCCTAACCAAGTTATATGTGCTACTACCTGAAGTCGGGTATCCAGAACTGATCAATCCTCACGTCTGTTCCCACCATTACCACAGGAGTGATGAGAGTCAGCTAGCCTGCCTCCCATCCCAATATACTGATCCTTCATTAACTCATTGTTCATCAGGACTACTTTACAAGGCAACATCTTCTATCAAAGCTGAGGATTTTGCCTAGCCACTCATGACAGCTACTTCTGCGGTGGACAGAACCATATAGCTGTCATCACTACAGAGGTGCAGCTCGCTGCAGACCTTTACCTTCACTACAACCGGCAATTCTACTCTGAAAGATCAAAGAGGGTTTAGTAGCACACCTCAGCAACTGTTGTGAGCCTATGAAGTTAAGACATCCACAGAACAACATCAATGACCAGAGAATCTCCATTATTAACTTTGCGGGGACAGGACGGTTTGCGCATGTATACCTGACAGACTTGTAACGCTTGGAGAAAGCTCTTGAAAGTAGTATGCAAGGTGGCAGAAGCAGACTTTACGTTAAACATTCTTGTCATTAGCAAGTGACAGTAATTCGAAATTTAGTTATAGTCTTAATGCCTATTGTATTATGGTAGTCCTATAATTGGTAGCACCCCCTCCCCCCACCCATCTGACGCATTACACAGGGTCATATATAGTTCCAACGGAGTATGCAGGCTCATACATAGTTTTATCGCAGCTTGGGGCGTATCTTGGCGTATCTTGGCGGTTAGGCCACCAAATGTGGTGGCAGTATGCTACAACTTAGGCACTAATGTACTTAGTATATATTTGTTCAGGGGAGAAAGTCACCCCCTGTGTGAACCAGTAGCTATGTTGAAGAGTTCAGCACCCGGGCAACCCGCAGGGGAGAAAGTCACCCCCTGTGTGGACCTGGAACAAACCCCGGGCAACCTGCAGGGGAGAAAGTCACCCCCTGTGTGGACCTGGAAAAACCCCCGGCCAACCCACAGGGGAGAAAGTCACCCCCTGTGTGGACCTGGGGAAACCTAGTGTGTTATAATATTACTCATCATAGCACCCCAGGCAACCTGCAGGGGAGAAAGTCACCCCCTGTGTAGACCTGGGGAAACATAGTGTGTTATAATATTACTCATCATAGTACCCCAGGCAACCTGCAGGGGAGAAAGTCACCCCCTGTGTAGACCTGGGGAAACATAGTGTGTTATAATATTACTCATCATAGCACCCCAGGTAACCTGCAGGGGAGAAAGTCACCCCCTGTGTGGACCTGGAGAAACCCCCGGCCAACCCGCAGGGGAGAAAGTGACCCCCTGTGTGGACCTGGGGAAACCTAGTGCATTATAATATTACTCATCGTAGCACCCCAGGCAACCTGCAGGGGAGAAAGCCACCCCCTGTGCAGACCTGGGGAAACCTAGTGTGTTATAATATTACTCATCATGGCACCCCAGGTAACCCGCAGGGGAGAAAGTCACCCCCTGTGTGGACCTGGGAGAACCTAGTGCGTTTACTATGATTATGTATCATTCATTCACTATTACATAACAGTTGAGCCAGATACGACCCCAATAGCTGCCAAGTTCGTCTATTTCTTAGTTGTTACCACTCTATGCTGTTTGTCACGCGCACCTAGGCCGCAGATGAGTTAATCGACGTTTACGGAGTAAATAGTAGATTAACGCAGCTAGGCCGTTGTCAGCACAGTTCCGTTCTCTATTTCCCACCCTTATCCTAGTTCCAATCCCCTTTCTATCTTCCTTCTGTCCATGCTGCATGCGTCTTCCTTCTTGGTTGCAAGAAAGTTTCCCACCCACCCATCCCTTTACTTTTGCCCCACCCCCCCTCTCTCACTGTTCTGCCTTACTTTCCACCTGGGTCGTTCTGGCCTTTCGGCAGTTCCTTCATACTGCATTCTCCTACCCACCCCTTCCCAGACACGCCTATTCTGTCATATATTCGATATGGTTAGGCCACCAAATGTGGTGGCAGTATGCTACAACTTAGGCACTAATGTACTTAGTATATATTCGTTCAGGGGAGAAAGTCACCCCCTGTGTGAACCAGTAGCTATGTTGAAGAGTTCAGCACCCGGGCAACCCGCAGGGGAGAAAGTCACCCCCTGTGTGGACCTGGAACAAACCCCGGGCAACCTGCAGGGGAGAAAGTCACCCCCTGTGTGGACCTGGAAAAACCCCCGGCCAACCCACAGGGGAGAAAGTCACCCCCTGTGTGGACCTGGGGAAACCTAGTGTGTTATAATATTACTCATCATAGCACCCCAGGCAACCTGCAGGGGAGAAAGTCACCCCCTGTGTAGACCTGGGGAAACATAGTGTGTTATAATATTACTCATCATAGTACCCCAGGCAACCTGCAGGGGAGAAAGTCACCCCCTGTGTAGACCTGGGGAAACATAGTGTGTTATAATATTACTCATCATAGCACCCCAGGTAACCTGCAGGGGAGAAAGTCACCCCCTGTGTGGACCTGGAGAAACCCCCGGCCAACCCGCAGGGGAGAAAGTGACCCCCTGTGTGGACCTGGGGAAACCTAGTGCATTATAATATTACTCATCGTAGCACCCCAGGCAACCTGCAGGGGAGAAAGCCACCCCCTGTGCAGACCTGGGGAAACCTAGTGTGTTATAATATTACTCATCATGGCACCCCAGGTAACCCGCAGGGGAGAAAGTCACCCCCTGTGTGGACCTGGGAGAACCTAGTGCGTTTACTATGATTATGTATCATTCATTCACTATTACATAACAGTTGAGCCAGATACGACCCCAATAGCTGCCAAGTTCGTCTATTTCTTAGTTGTTACCACTCTATGCTGTTTGTCACGCGCACCTAGGCCGCAGATGAGTTAATCGACGTTTACGGAGTAAATGATTGATTTTGATTGCACATTGAAAAGTGATGAAAATGAGCCAATTTTGGCCAAAAAGTAAGGCTATAGCCTTGGTATTTTGCCCACAAATGACCGAAAGTGAAATTGATTGATTTTGATTGCACATTGAAAAGTGATGAAAATGAGCCAATTTTGGCCAAACAGTAAGGCTATAGCCTTGGTATTTTGCCCACAAATGACCGAAATTGAAATTGATTGATTTTGATTGCACATTGAAAAGTGATGAAAATGAGCCAATTTTGGCCAAACAGTAAGGCTATAGCCTTGGTATTTTGCCCACAAATGACCGAAATTGACATTGATTGGTTTTGATTGCACATTGAAAGGCGATGAAAATGAGCCAATTTTGGCCAAAAAGTAAGGCTATAGCCTTGGTATTTTGCCCACAAATGACCGAAATTGAAATTGATTGATTTTGATTGCACATTGAAAAGTGATGAAAATGAGCCAATTTTGGCCAAACAGTAAGGCTATAGCCTTAGTATTTTGCCCACAAATGACCGAAATTGAAATTGATTGGTTTTGATTGCACATTGAAAAGTGATGAAAATGAGCCAATTTTGGCCAAAAAGTAAGGCTATAGCCTTGGTATTTTGCCCACAAATGACCGAAATTGAAATTGATTGATTTTGATTGCACATTGAAAAGTGATGAAAATGAGCCAATTTTGGCCAAACAGTAAGGCTATAGCCTTGGTATTTTGCCCACAAATGACCGAAATTGAAATTGATTGATTTTGATTGCACATTGAAAAGTGATGAAAATGAGCCAATTTTGGCCAAAAAGTAAGGCTATAGCCTTGGTATTTTGCCCACAAATGACCAAAGTGAAATTGATTGATTTTGATTGCACATTGAAAAGTGATGAAAATGAGCCAATTTTGGCCAAACAGTAAGGCTATAGCCTTGGTATTTTGCCCACAAATGACCGAAATTGAAATTGATTGATTTTGATTGCACATTGAAAAGTGATGAAAATGAGCCAATTTTGGCCAAAAAGTAAGGCTATAGCCTTGGTATTTTGCCCACAAATGACCGAAATTGAAATTGATTGATTTTGATTGCACATTGAAAGGCGATGAAAATGAGCCACTTTTGGCCAAAAAGTAAGGCTATAGCCTTGGTATTTTGCCCACAAATGACCGAAATTGAAATTGATTGAGTTTGATTGCACATTGAAAAGGGATGAAAATGAGCCAATGTTGCCAAACAGTAAGGTTATAGCCTTGGTATTTTGCCCACAAATGACCGAAATGGAAATTGATTGATTTTGATTGCACATTGAAAAGTGATGAAAATGAGCCAATTTTGGCCAAAAAGTAAGACTATAGCCTTGGTATTTTGCCCACAAATGACCGAAATTGAAATTGATTGATTTTGATTGCACATTGAAAAGTGATGAAAATGAGCCAATTGTGGCCAAAAAGTAAGGCTATAGCCTTGGTATTTTGCCCACAAATGACCGAAATTGAAATTGATTGATTTTGATTGCACATTGAAAAGTGATGAAAATGAGCCAATTGTGGCCAAAAAGTAAGGCTATACCCTTGGTATTTTGCCCACAAATGACCGAAATTGAAATTGATTGATTTTGATTGCACATTGAAAAGTGATGAAAATGAGCCAATTTTGGCCAAAAAGTAAGGCTATAGCCTTGGTATTTTGCCCACAAATGACCGAAATTGAAATTGATTGATTTTGATTGCACATTGAAAAGTGATGAAAATGAGCCAATTTTGGCCAAAAAGTAAGGCTATAGCCTTGGTATTTTGCCCACAAATGACCGAAATTGAAATTGATTGATTTTGATTGCACATTGAAAAGTGATGAAAATGAGCCAATTGTGGCCAAAAAGTAAGGCTATACCCTTGGTATTTTGCCCACAAATGACCGAAATTGAAATTGATTGATTTTGATTGCACATTGAAAAGTGATGAAAATGAGCCAATTTTGGCCAAAAAGTAAGGCAATAGCCTTGGTATTTTGCCCACAAATGACCGAAATTGAAATTGATTGATTTTGATCGCACACTGAAAAGTGATGAAAATGAGCCAATTTTGGCCAAAAAGTAAGGCTATAGCCTTGGTATTTTGCCCACAAATGACCGAAATTGAAATTGATTGATTTTGATTGCACATTGAAAAGTGATGAAAATGAGCCAATTTTGGCCAAACAGTAAGGCTATAGCCTTGGTACTTTGCCCACAAATGACCGAAAATCAAATTGATTGATTTTGATTGCACATTGAAAAGTGATGAAAATGAGCCAATTTCGGCCAAAAAGTAAGGCTATAGCCTTGGTATTTTGCCCACAAATGACCGAAATTGAAATTGATTGATTTTGATTGCACATTGAAAAGTGATGAAAATGAGCCAATTTTGGCCAAAAAGTAAGGCTATAGCCTTGGTATTTTGCCCACAAATGACCGAAATTGAAATTGATTGATTTTGATCGCACACTGAAAGGTGATGAAAATGAGCCAATTTTGGCCAAAAAGTAAGGCTATAGCCTTGGTATTTTGCCCACAAATGACCGAAATTGAAATTGATTGATTTTGATTGCACATTGAAAAGTGATGAAAATGAGCCAATTTTGGCCAAAAAGTAAGGCTATAGCCTTGGTATTTTGCCCACAAATGACCGAAATTGAAATTGATTGATTTTGATTGCACATTGAAGGGCGATGAAAATGAGCCACTTTTGGCCAAACAGTAAGGCTATAGGCTTGGTATTTTTCCCACAAATGACCGAAATTGAAATTGATTGATTTTGATTGCACATTGAAAGGTGATGAAAATGAGCTAATTTTGGACACAAAGTAAGGCTATAGCCTTGGTATTTTGCCCACAAATGACCGAAATTGAAATTGATTGATTTTGATTGCACATTGAAAGGCGATGAAAATGAGCCAATTTTGGCCAAAAAGTAAGGCTATAGCCTTGGTATTTTGCCCACAAATGACCGAAATTGAAATTGATTGAGTTTGATTGCACATTGAAAAGTGATGAAAATGAGCCAATTTTGGCCAAAAAGTAAGGCTATAGCCTTGGTATTTTGCCCACAAATGACCGACATTTAACTTGATTGATTTTGATTGCACATTGAAAAGTGATGAAAATGAGCCAATTTTGGCCAAAAAGTAAGGCTATAGCCTTGGTAGTTTGCCCACAAATGACCGAAATTGAAATTGATTGATTTTGATTGCACATTGAAAAGTGATGAAATTGAGCCAATTTTGGCCAAAAAGTAAGGCTATAGCCTTGGTATTTTGCCCACAAATGACCGAAATTGAAATTGATTGATTTTGATTGCACATTGAAAAGTGATGAAAATGAGCCAATTTTGGCCAAACAGTAAGGCTATAGCCTTGGTATTTTGCCCACAAATGACCGAAATTGAAATTGATTGATTTTGATTGCACATTGAAAAGTGATGAAAGTGAGCCAATTTTGGACAAAAAGTAAGGCTATAGCCTTGGTACTTTGCCCACAAATGACCGAAATTCAAATTGATTGATTTTGATTGCACATTGAAAAGTGATGAAAATGAGCCAATTTTGGCCAAAAAGTAAGGCTATAGCCTTGGTATTTTGCCCACAAATGACCGAAAGTGAAATTGATTGATTTTGATTGCACATTGAAAAGTGATGAAAATGAGCCAATTTTGGACAAAAAGTAAGGCTATAGCCTTGGTATTTTGCCCACAAATGACCGAAATGGAAATTGATTGATTTTGATTGCACATTGAAAAGTGATGAAAATGAGCCAATTTTGGCCACAAAGTAAGGCTATAGCCTTGGTATTTTGCCCACAAATGACCGAAAGTGAAATTGATTGATTTTGATTGCACATTGAAAAGTGATGAAAATGAGCCAATTTTGGACAAAAAGTAAGGCTATAGCCTTGGTATTTTGCCCACAAATGACCGAAATTGAAATTGATTGAGTTTGATTGCACATTGAAAAGTGATGAAAATGAGCCAATTTTGCCAAACAGTAAGGCTATAGCCTTGGTATTTTGCCGAAAAATGACCGAAATTGAAATTGATTGATTTTGATTGCACATTGAATAGTGATGAAAATGAGCCAATTCTGGACAAAAAGTAAGGCTATAGCCTTGGTATTTTGCCCACAAATGACCGAAATTGAAATTGATTGAGTTTGATTGCACATTGAAAAGGGATGAAAATGAGCCAATTTTGGCCAAACAGTAAGGCTATAGCCTTGGTATTTTGCCCACAAATGACCGAAATTGAAATTGATTGATTTTGATTGCACATTGAAAAGTGATGAAAATGAGCCAATTTTGGCCAAAAAGTAAGGCTATAGCCTTGGTATTTTGCCCACAAATGACCGAAATTGAAATTGATTGATTTTGATTGCACATTGAAAAGTGATGAAAATGAGCCAATTGTGGCCAAAAAGTAAGGCTATAGCCTTGGTATTTTGCCCACAAATGACCGAAATTGAAATTGATTGATTTTGATTGCACATTGAAAAGTGATGAAAATGAGCCAATTGTGGCCAAAAAGTAAGGCTATACCCTTGGTATTTTGCCCACAAATGACCGAAATTGAAATTGATTGATTTTGATTGCACATTGAAAAGTGATGAAAATGAGCCAATTTTGGCCAAAAAGTAAGGCTATAGCCTTGGTATTTTGCCCACAAATGACCGAAATTGAAATTGATTGATTTTGATTGCACATTGAAAAGTGATGAAAATGAGCCAATTTTGGCCAAAAAGTAAGGCTATAGCCTTGGTATTTTGCCCACAAATGACCGAAATTGAAATTGATTGATTTTGATTGCACATTGAAAAGTGATGAAAATGAGCCAATTGTGGCCAAAAAGTAAGGCTATACCCTTGGTATTTTGCCCACAAATGACCGAAATTGAAATTGATTGATTTTGATTGCACATTGAAAAGTGATGAAAATGAGCCAATTTTGGCCAAAAAGTAAGGCAATAGCCTTGGTATTTTGCCCACAAATGACCGAAATTGAAATTGATTGATTTTGATCGCACACTGAAAAGTGATGAAAATGAGCCAATTTTGGCCAAAAAGTAAGGCTATAGCCTTGGTATTTTGCCCACAAATGACCGAAATTGAAATTGATTGATTTTGATTGCACATTGAAAAGTGATGAAAATGAGCCAATTTTGGCCAAACAGTAAGGCTATAGCCTTGGTACTTTGCCCACAAATGACCGAAAATCAAATTGATTGATTTTGATTGCACATTGAAAAGTGATGAAAATGAGCCAATTTCGGCCAAAAAGTAAGGCTATAGCCTTGGTATTTTGCCCACAAATGACCGAAATTGAAATTGATTGATTTTGATTGCACATTGAAAAGTGATGAAAATGAGCCAATTTTGGCCAAAAAGTAAGGCTATAGCCTTGGTATTTTGCCCACAAATGACCGAAATTGAAATTGATTGATTTTGATCGCACACTGAAAGGTGATGAAAATGAGCCAATTTTGGCCAAAAAGTAAGGCTATAGCCTTGGTATTTTGCCCACAAATGACCGAAATTGAAATTGATTGATTTTGATTGCACATTGAAAAGTGATGAAAATGAGCCAATTTTGGCCAAAAAGTAAGGCTATAGCCTTGGTATTTTGCCCACAAATGACCGAAATTGAAATTGATTGATTTTGATTGCACATTGAAGGGCGATGAAAATGAGCCACTTTTGGCCAAACAGTAAGGCTATAGGCTTGGTATTTTTCCCACAAATGACCGAAATTGAAATTGATTGATTTTGATTGCACATTGAAAGGTGATGAAAATGAGCTAATTTTGGACACAAAGTAAGGCTATAGCCTTGGTATTTTGCCCACAAATGACCGAAATTGAAATTGATTGATTTTGATTGCACATTGAAAGGCGATGAAAATGAGCCAATTTTGGCCAAAAAGTAAGGCTATAGCCTTGGTATTTTGCCCACAAATGACCGAAATTGAAATTGATTGAGTTTGATTGCACATTGAAAAGTGATGAAAATGAGCCAATTTTGGCCAAAAAGTAAGGCTATAGCCTTGGTATTTTGCCCACAAATGACCGACATTTAACTTGATTGATTTTGATTGCACATTGAAAAGTGATGAAAATGAGCCAATTTTGGCCAAAAAGTAAGGCTATAGCCTTGGTAGTTTGCCCACAAATGACCGAAATTGAAATTGATTGATTTTGATTGCACATTGAAAAGTGATGAAATTGAGCCAATTTTGGCCAAAAAGTAAGGCTATAGCCTTGGTATTTTGCCCACAAATGACCGAAATTGAAATTGATTGATTTTGATTGCACATTGAAAAGTGATGAAAATGAGCCAATTTTGGCCAAACAGTAAGGCTATAGCCTTGGTATTTTGCCCACAAATGACCGAAATTGAAATTGATTGATTTTGATTGCACATTGAAAAGTGATGAAAGTGAGCCAATTTTGGACAAAAAGTAAGGCTATAGCCTTGGTACTTTGCCCACAAATGACCGAAATTCAAATTGATTGATTTTGATTGCACATTGAAAAGTGATGAAAATGAGCCAATTTTGGCCAAAAAGTAAGGCTATAGCCTTGGTATTTTGCCCACAAATGACCGAAAGTGAAATTGATTGATTTTGATTGCACATTGAAAAGTGATGAAAATGAGCCAATTTTGGACAAAAAGTAAGGCTATAGCCTTGGTATTTTGCCCACAAATGACCGAAATGGAAATTGATTGATTTTGATTGCACATTGAAAAGTGATGAAAATGAGCCAATTTTGGCCACAAAGTAAGGCTATAGCCTTGGTATTTTGCCCACAAATGACCGAAAGTGAAATTGATTGATTTTGATTGCACATTGAAAAGTGATGAAAATGAGCCAATTTTGGACAAAAAGTAAGGCTATAGCCTTGGTATTTTGCCCACAAATGACCGAAATTGAAATTGATTGAGTTTGATTGCACATTGAAAAGTGATGAAAATGAGCCAATTTTGCCAAACAGTAAGGCTATAGCCTTGGTATTTTGCCGAAAAATGACCGAAATTGAAATTGATTGATTTTGATTGCACATTGAATAGTGATGAAAATGAGCCAATTCTGGACAAAAAGTAAGGCTATAGCCTTGGTATTTTGCCCACAAATGACCGAAATTGAAATTGATTGAGTTTGATTGCACATTGAAAAGGGATGAAAATGAGCCAATGTTGCCAAACAGTAAGGTTATAGCCTTGGTATTTTGCCCACAAATGACCGACATTTAAATTGATTGATTTTGATTGCACATTGAAAAGTGATGAAAATGAGCCAATTTTGGCCAAAAAGTAAGGCTATAGCCTTGGTATTTTGCCCACAAATGACCGAAATGGAAATTGATTGATTTTGATTGCACATTGAAAAGTGATGAAAATGAGCCAATTTTGGCCAAACAGTAAGGCTATAGCCTTGGTATTTTGCCCACAAATGACCGAAATTGAAATTGATTGATTTTGATTGCACATTGAAAGGTGATGAAAATGAGCTAATTTTGGACAACAAGTAAGGCTATAGCCTTGGTATTTTGCCCACAAATGACCGAAATTGAAATTGATTGATTTTAATTGCACATTGAAAGGCGATGAAAATGAGCCAATTTTGGCCAAAAAGTAAGGCTATAGCCTTGGTAATTTGCCCACAAATGACCGAAATTGAAATTGATTGAGTTTGATTGCACATTGAAAACGGATGAAAATGAGCCAATTTTGCCAAACAGTAAGGCTATAGCCTTGGTATTTTGCCCACAAATGACCGACATTTAACTTGATTGATTTTGATTGCACATTGAAAAGTGATGAAAATGAGCCAATTTTGGCCAAAAAGTAAGGCTATAGCCTTGGTATTTTGCCCACAAATGACCGAAATTGAAATTGATTGATTTTGATTGCACATTGAAAAGTGATGAAATTGAGCCAATTTTGGCCAAAAAGTAAGGCTATAGCCTTGGTATTTTGCCCACAAATGACCGAAATTGAAATTGATTGATTTTGATTGCACATTGAAAAGTGATGAAAATGAGCCAATTTTGGCCAAACAGTAAGGCTATAGCCTTGGTATTTTGCCCACAAATGACCGAAATTGAAATTGATTGATTTTGATTGCACATTGAAACGTGATGAAAATGAGCCAATTTTGGACAAAAAGTAAGGCTATAGCCTTGGTATTTTGCCCACAAATGACCGACATTGAAATTGATTGATTTTGATTGCACATTGAAAAGTGATGAAAATGAGCCAATTTTGCCAAACAGTAAGGCTATAGCCTTGGTATGTTGCCGAAAAATGACCGAAATTGAAATTGATTGATTTTGATTGCACATTGAATAGTGATGAAAATGAGCCAATTGTGGAAAAAAAGTAAGGCTATAGCCTTGGTATTTTGCCCACAAATGACCGAAATGGAAATTGATTGATTTTGATTGCACATTGAAAAGTGATGAAAATGAGCCAATTTTGGCCAAACAGTAAGGCTATAGCCTTGGTATTTTGCCCACAAATGACCGAAATTGAAATTGATTGATTTTGATTCCACATTGAAAGGTGATGAAAATGAGCTAATTTTGGACAACAAGTAAGGCTATAGCCTTGGTATTTTGCCCACAAATGACCGAAATTGAAATTGATTGATTTTAATTGCACATTGAAAGGCGATGAAAATGAGCCAATTTTGGCCAAAAAGTAAGGCTATAGCCTTGGTAATTTGCCCACAAATGACCGAAATTGAAATTGATTGAGTTTGATTGCACATTGAAAACGGATGAAAATGAGCCAATTTTGCCAAACAGTAAGGCTATAGCCTTGGTATTTTGCCCACAAATGACCGACATTTAACTTGATTGATTTTGATTGCACATTGAAAAGTGATGAAAATGAGCCAATTTTGGCCAAAAAGTAAGGCTATAGCCTTGGTATTTTGCCCACAAATGACCGAAATTGAAATTGATTGATTTTGATTGCACATTGAAAAGTGATGAAATTGAGCCAATTTTGGCCAAAAAGTAAGGCTATAGCCTTGGTATTTTGCCCACAAATGACCGAAATTGAAATTGATTGATTTTGATTGCACATTGAAAAGTGATGAAAATGAGCCAATTTTGCCAAGCAGTAAGGCTATAGCCTTGGTATTTTGCCGAAACATGACCGAAATTGAAATTGATTGATTTTGATTGCACATTGAAAAGTGATGAAAATGAGCCAATTTTGGCCAAAAAGTAAGGCTATAGCCTTGGTATTTTGCCCACAAATGACCGAAATTGAAATTGATTGAGTTTGATTGCACATTGAAAAGTGATGAAAATGAGCCAATTTTGCCAAACAGTAAGGCTATAGCCTTGGTATTTTGCCGAAAAATGACCGAAATTGAAATTGATTGATTTTGATTGCACATTGAATAGTGATGAAAATGAGCCAATTCTGGACAAAAAGTAAGGCTATAGCCTTGGTATTTTGCCCACAAATGACCGAAATTGAAATTGATTGATTTTGATTGCACATTGAAAAGTGATGAAAGTGAGCCAATTTTGGCCAAAAAGTAAGGCTATTGCCTTGGTACTTTGCCCACAAATGACCGACATTTAAATTGATTGATTTTGATTGCACATTGAAAAGTGATGAAAATGAGCCAATTTTGGCCAAAAAGTAAGGCTATAGCCTTGGTATTTTGCCCACAAATGACCGAAATTGAAATTGATTGATTTTGATTGCACATTGAAAAGTGATGAAAATGAGCCAATTTTGGCCAAACAGTAAGGCTATAGCCTTGGTATTTTGCCCACAAATGACCGAAATTGAAATTGATTGAGTTTGATTGCACATTGAAAACGGATGAAAATGAGCCAATTTTGCCAAACAGTAAGGCTATAGCCTTGGTATTTTGCCCACAAATGACCGACATTTAACTTGATTGATTTTGATTGCACATTGAAAAGTGATGAAAATGAGACAATTTTGGCCAAAAAGTAAGGCTATAGCCTTGGTATTTTGCCCACAAATGACCGAAATTGAAATTGATTGATTTTGATTGCACATTGAAAAGTGATGAAATTGAGCCAATTTTGGCCAAAAAGTAAGGCTATAGCCTTGGTATTTTGCCCACAAATGACCGAAATTGAAATTGATTGATTTTGATTGCACATTGAAAAGTGATGAAAATGAGCCAATTTTGGCCAAACAGTAAGGCTATAGCCTTGGTATTTTGCCCACAAATGACCGAAATTGAAATTGATTGATTTTGATTGCACATTGAAAAGTGATGAAAATGAGCCAATTTTGGACAAAAAGTAAGGCTATAGCCTTGGTATTTTGCCCACAAATGACCGAAATGGAAATTGATTGATTTTGATTGCACATTGAAAAGTGATGAAAATGAGCCAATTTTGGCCACAAAGTAAGGCTATAGCCTTGGTATTTTGCCCACAAATGACCGAAAGTGAAATTGATTGATTTTGATTGCACATTGAAAAGTGATGAAAATGAGCCAATTTTGGACAAAAAGTAAGGCTATAGCCTTGGTATTTTGCCCACAAATGACCGAAATTGAAATTGATTGAGTTTGATTGCACATTGAAAAGTGATGAAAATGAGCCAATTTTGCCAAACAGTAAGGCTATAGCCTTGGTATTTTGCCGAAAAATGACCGAAATTGAAATTGATTGATTTTGATTGCACATTGAATAGTGATGAAAATGAGCCAATTCTGGACAAAAAGTAAGGCTATAGCCTTGGTATTTTGCCCACAAATGACCGAAATTGAAATTGATTGAGTTTGATTGCACATTGAAAAGGGATGAAAATGAGCCAATGTTGCCAAACAGTAAGGTTATAGCCTTGGTATTTTGCCCACAAATGACCGACATTTAAATTGATTGATTTTGATTGCACATTGAAAAGTGATGAAAATGAGCCAATTTTGGCCAAAAAGTAAGGCTATAGCCTTGGTATTTTGCCCACAAATGACCGAAATGGAAATTGATTGATTTTGATTGCACATTGAAAAGTGATGAAAATGAGCCAATTTTGGCCAAACAGTAAGGCTATAGCCTTGGTATTTTGCCCACAAATGACCGAAATTGAAATTGATTGATTTTGATTGCACATTGAAAGGTGATGAAAATGAGCTAATTTTGGACAACAAGTAAGGCTATAGCCTTGGTATTTTGCCCACAAATGACCGAAATTGAAATTGATTGATTTTAATTGCACATTGAAAGGCGATGAAAATGAGCCAATTTTGGCCAAAAAGTAAGGCTATAGCCTTGGTAATTTGCCCACAAATGACCGAAATTGAAATTGATTGAGTTTGATTGCACATTGAAAACGGATGAAAATGAGCCAATTTTGCCAAACAGTAAGGCTATAGCCTTGGTATTTTGCCCACAAATGACCGACATTTAACTTGATTGATTTTGATTGCACATTGAAAAGTGATGAAAATGAGCCAATTTTGGCCAAAAAGTAAGGCTATAGCCTTGGTATTTTGCCCACAAATGACCGAAATTGAAATTGATTGATTTTGATTGCACATTGAAAAGTGATGAAAATGAGCCAATTTTGGCCAAAAAGTAAGGCTATAGCCTTGGTATTTTGCCCACAAATGACCGAAATTGAAATTGATTGATTTTGATTGCACATTGAATAGTGATGAAAATGAGCCAATTTTGGACAAAAAGTAAGGCTATAGCCTTGGTATTTTGCCCACAAATGACCGAAATGGAAATTGATTGATTTTGATTGCACATTGAAAAGTGATGAAAATGAGCCAATTTTGGCCAAACAGTAAGGCTATAGCCTTGGTATTTTGCCCACAAATGACCGAAATTGAAATTGATTGATTTTGATTCCACATTGAAAGGTGATGAAAATGAGCTAATTTTGGACAACAAGTAAGGCTATAGCCTTGGTATTTTGCCCACAAATGACCGAAATTGAAATTGATTGATTTTAATTGCACATTGAAAGGCGATGAAAATGAGCCAATTTTGGCCAAAAAGTAAGGCTATAGCCTTGGTAATTTGCCCACAAATGACCGAAATTGAAATTGATTGAGTTTGATTGCACATTGAAAACGGATGAAAATGAGCCAATTTTGCCAAACAGTAAGGCTATAGCCTTGGTATTTTGCCCACAAATGACCGAAATTGAAATTGATTGATTTTGATTGCACATTGAAAAGTGATGAAAATGAGCCAATTTTGGACAAAAAGTAAGGCTATAGCCTTGGTATTTTGCCCACAAATGACCGAAATGGAAATTGATTGATTTTGATTGCACATTGAAAAGTGATGAAAATGAGCCAATTTTGGCCACAAAGTAAGGCTATAGCCTTGGTATTTTGCCCACAAATGACCGAAAGTGAAATTGATTGATTTTGATTGCACATTGAAAAGTGATGAAAATGAGCCAATTTTGGACAAAAAGTAAGGCTATAGCCTTGGTATTTTGCCCACAAATGACCGAAATTGAAATTGATTGAGTTTGATTGCACATTGAAAAGTGATGAAAATGAGCCAATTTTGCCAAACAGTAAGGCTATAGCCTTGGTATTTTGCCGAAAAATGACCGAAATTGAAATTGATTGATTTTGATTGCACATTGAATAGTGATGAAAATGAGCCAATTCTGGACAAAAAGTAAGGCTATAGCCTTGGTATTTTGCCCACAAATGACCGAAATTGAAATTGATTGAGTTTGATTGCACATTGAAAAGGGATGAAAATGAGCCAATGTTGCCAAACAGTAAGGTTATAGCCTTGGTATTTTGCCCACAAATGACCGACATTTAAATTGATTGATTTTGATTGCACATTGAAAAGTGATGAAAATGAGCCAATTTTGGCCAAAAAGTAAGGCTATAGCCTTGGTATTTTGCCCACAAATGACCGAAATGGAAATTGATTGATTTTGATTGCACATTGAAAAGTGATGAAAATGAGCCAATTTTGGCCAAACAGTAAGGCTATAGCCTTGGTATTTTGCCCACAAATGACCGAAATTGAAATTGATTGATTTTGATTGCACATTGAAAGGTGATGAAAATGAGCTAATTTTGGACAACAAGTAAGGCTATAGCCTTGGTATTTTGCCCACAAATGACCGAAATTGAAATTGATTGATTTTAATTGCACATTGAAAGGCGATGAAAATGAGCCAATTTTGGCCAAAAAGTAAGGCTATAGCCTTGGTATTTTGCCCACAAATGACCGAAATTGAAATTGATTGATTTTGATTGCACATTGAAAAGTGATGAAAATGAGCCAATTTTGGCCAAACAGTAAGGCTATAGCCTTGGTATTTTGCCCACAAATGACCGAAATTGAAATTGATTGATTTTGATTCCACATTGAAAGGTGATGAAAATGAGCTAATTTTGGACAACAAGTAAGGCTATAGCCTTGGTATTTTGCCCACAAATGACCGAAATTGAAATTGATTGATTTTAATTGCACATTGAAAGGCGATGAAAATGAGCCAATTTTGGCCAAAAAGTAAGGCTATAGCCTTGGTAATTTGCCCACAAATGACCGAAATTGAAATTGATTGAGTTTGATTGCACATTGAAAACGGATGAAAATGAGCCAATTTTGCCAAACAGTAAGGCTATAGCCTTGGTATTTTGCCCACAAATGACCGAAATTGAAATTGATTGATTTTGATTGCACATTGAAAAGTGATGAAAATGAGCCAATTTTGGACAAAAAGTAAGGCTATAGCCTTGGTATTTTGCCCACAAATGACCGAAATGGAAATTGATTGATTTTGATTGCACATTGAAAAGTGATGAAAATGAGCCAATTTTGGCCACAAAGTAAGGCTATAGCCTTGGTATTTTGCCCACAAATGACCGAAAGTGAAATTGATTGATTTTGATTGCACATTGAAAAGTGATGAAAATGAGCCAATTTTGGACAAAAAGTAAGGCTATAGCCTTGGTATTTTGCCCACAAATGACCGAAATTGAAATTGATTGAGTTTGATTGCACATTGAAAAGTGATGAAAATGAGCCAATTTTGCCAAACAGTAAGGCTATAGCCTTGGTATTTTGCCGAAAAATGACCGAAATTGAAATTGATTGATTTTGATTGCACATTGAATAGTGATGAAAATGAGCCAATTCTGGACAAAAAGTAAGGCTATAGCCTTGGTATTTTGCCCACAAATGACCGAAATTGAAATTGATTGAGTTTGATTGCACATTGAAAAGGGATGAAAATGAGCCAATGTTGCCAAACAGTAAGGTTATAGCCTTGGTATTTTGCCCACAAATGACCGACATTTAAATTGATTGATTTTGATTGCACATTGAAAAGTGATGAAAATGAGCCAATTTTGGCCAAAAAGTAAGGCTATAGCCTTGGTATTTTGCCCACAAATGACCGAAATGGAAATTGATTGATTTTGATTGCACATTGAAAAGTGATGAAAATGAGCCAATTTTGGCCAAACAGTAAGGCTATAGCCTTGGTATTTTGCCCACAAATGACCGAAATTGAAATTGATTGATTTTGATTGCACATTGAAAGGTGATGAAAATGAGCTAATTTTGGACAACAAGTAAGGCTATAGCCTTGGTATTTTGCCCACAAATGACCGAAATTGAAATTGATTGATTTTAATTGCACATTGAAAGGCGATGAAAATGAGCCAATTTTGGCCAAAAAGTAAGGCTATAGCCTTGGTAATTTGCCCACAAATGACCGAAATTGAAATTGATTGAGTTTGATTGCACATTGAAAACGGATGAAAATGAGCCAATTTTGCCAAACAGTAAGGCTATAGCCTTGGTATTTTGCCCACAAATGACCGACATTTAACTTGATTGATTTTGATTGCACATTGAAAAGTGATGAAAATGAGCCAATTTTGGCCAAAAAGTAAGGCTATAGCCTTGGTATTTTGCCCACAAATGACCGAAATTGAAATTGATTGATTTTGATTGCACATTGAAAAGTGATGAAATTGAGCCAATTTTGGCCAAAAAGTAAGGCTATAGCCTTGGTATTTTGCCCACAAATGACCGAAATTGAAATTGATTGATTTTGATTGCACATTGAATAGTGATGAAAATGAGCCAATTTTGGACAAAAAGTAAGGCTATAGCCTTGGTATTTTGCCCACAAATGACCGAAATGGAAATTGATTGATTTTGATTGCACATTGAAAAGTGATGAAAATGAGCCAATTTTGGCCAAACAGTAAGGCTATAGCCTTGGTATTTTGCCCACAAATGACCGAAATTGAAATTGATTGATTTTGATTCCACATTGAAAGGTGATGAAAATGAGCTAATTTTGGACAACAAGTAAGGCTATAGCCTTGGTATTTTGCCCACAAATGACCGAAATTGAAATTGATTGATTTTAATTGCACATTGAAAGGCGATGAAAATGAGCCAATTTTGGCAAAAAAGTAAGGCTATAGCCTTGGTAATTTGCCCACAAATGACCGAAATTGAAATTGATTGAGTTTGATTGCACATTGAAAACGGATGAAAATGAGCCAATTTTGCCAAACAGTAAGGCTATAGCCTTGGTATTTTGCCCACAAATGACCGACATTTAACTTGATTGATTTTGATTGCACATTGAAAAGTGATGAAAATGAGCCAATTTTGGCCAAAAAGTAAGGCTATAGCCTTGGTATTTTGCCCACAAATGACCGAAATTGAAATTGATTGATTTTGATTGCACATTGAAAAGTGATGAAATTGAGCCAATTTTGGCCAAAAAGTAAGGCTATAGCCTTGGTATTTTGCCCACAAATGACCGAAATTGAAATTGATTGATTTTGATTGCACATTGAAAAGTGATGAAAATGAGCCAATTTTGCCAAGCAGT
This sequence comes from Mastigias papua, assembly GCA_964019165.1. Taxonomy (NCBI): domain Eukaryota; kingdom Metazoa; phylum Cnidaria; class Scyphozoa; order Rhizostomeae; family Mastigiidae; genus Mastigias; species Mastigias papua. Next base: position 11,631 of record CAXHSL010000004.1, on the reverse strand, counting down.
AAGGCTATAGCCTTGGTATTTTGCCGAAACATGACCGAAATTGAAATTGATTGATTTTGATTGCACATTGAAAAGTGATGAAAATGAGCCAATTTTGGCCAAAAAGTAAGGCTATAGCCTTGGTATTTTGCCCACAAATGACCGAAATTGAAATTGATTGAGTTTGATTGCACATTGAAAAGTGATGAAAATGAGCCAATTTTGCCAAACAGTAAGGCTATAGCCTTGGTATTTTGCCGAAAAATGACCGAAATTGAAATTGATTGATTTTGATTGCACATTGAATAGTGATGAAAATGAGCCAATTCTGGACAAAAAGTAAGGCTATAGCCTTGGTATTTTGCCCACAAATGACCGAAATTGAAATTGATTGATTTTGATTGCACATTGAAAAGTGATGAAAGTGAGCCAATTTTGGCCAAAAAGTAAGGCTATTGCCTTGGTACTTTGCCCACAAATGACCGACATTTAAATTGATTGATTTTGATTGCACATTGAAAAGTGATGAAAATGAGCCAATTTTGGCCAAAAAGTAAGGCTATAGCCTTGGTATTTTGCCCACAAATGACCGAAATTGAAATTGATTGATTTTGATTGCACATTGAAAAGTGATGAAAATGAGCCAATTTTGGCCAAACAGTAAGGCTATAGCCTTGGTATTTTGCTCACAAATGACCGAAATTGAAATTGATTGAGTTTGATTGCACATTGAAAACGGATGAAAATGAGCCAATTTTGCCAAACAGTAAGGCTATAGCCTTGGTATTTTGCCCACAAATGACCGACATTTAACTTGATTGATTTTGATTGCACATTGAAAAGTGATGAAAATGAGCCAATTTTGGCCAAAAAGTAAGGCTATAGCCTTGGTATTTTGCCCACAAATGACCGAAATTGAAATTGATTGATTTTGATTGCACATTGAAAAGTGATGAAATTGAGCCAATTTTGGCCAAAAAGTAAGGCTATAGCCTTGGTATTTTGCCCACAAATGACCGAAATGAAATTGATTGATTTTGATTGCACATTGAAAAGTGATGAAAATGAGCCAATTTTGGCCAAACAGTAAGGCTATAGCCTTGGTATTTTGCCCACAAATGACCGAAATTGAAATTGATTGATTTTGATTCCACATTGAAAGGTGATGAAAAATGAGCTAATTTTGGACAACAAGTAAGGCTATAGCCTTGGTATTTTGCCCACAAATGACCGAAATTGAAATTGATTGATTTTAATTGCACATTGAAAGGCGATGAAAATGAGCCAATTTTGGCCAAAAAGTAAGGCTATAGCCTTGGTAATTTGCCCACAAATGACCGAAATTGAAATTGATTGAGTTTGATTGCACATTGAAAACGGATGAAAATGAGCCAATTTTGCCAAACAGTAAGGCTATAGCCTTGGTATTTTGCCCACAAATGACCGACATTTAACTTGATTGATTTTGATTGCACATTGAAAAGTGATGAAAATGAGCCAATTTTGGCCAAAAAGTAAGGCTATAGCCTTGGTATTTTGCCCACAAATGACCGAAATTGAAATTGATTGATTTTGATTGCACATTGAAAAGTGATGAAATTGAGCCAATTTTGGCCAAAAAGTAAGGCTATAGCCTTGGTATTTTGCCCACAAATGACCGAAATTGAAATTGATTGATTTTGATTGCACATTGAAAAGTGATGAAAATGAGCCAATTTTGCCAAGCAGTAAGGCTATAGCCTTGGTATTTTGCCGAAACATGACCGAAATTGAAATTGATTGATTTTGATTGCACATTGAAAAGTGATGAAAATGAGCCAATTTTGGCCAAAAAGTAAGGCTATAGCCTTGGTATTTTGCCCACAAATGACCGAAATTGAAATTGATTGAGTTTGATTGCACATTGAAAAGTGATGAAAATGAGCCAATTTTGCCAAACAGTAAGGCTATAGCCTGGTATTTTGCCGAAAAATGACCGAAATTGAAATTGATTGATTTTGATTGCACATTGAATAGTGATGAAAATGAGCCAATTCTGGACAAAAAGTAAGGCTAATAGCCTTGGTATTTTGCCCACAAATGACCGAAATTGAAAATTGATTGATTTTGATTGCACATTGAAAAGTGATGAAAGTGAGCCAATTTTGGCCAAAAAGTAAGGCTATTGCCTTGGTACTTTGCCCACAAATGACCGACATTTAAATTGATTGATTTTGATTGCACATTGAAAAGTGATGAAAATGAGCCAATTTTGGCCAAAAAGTAAGGCTATAGCCTTGGTATTTTGCCCACAAATGACCGAAATTCAAATTGATTGATTTTGATTGCACATTGAAAAGTGATGAAAATGAGCCAATTTTGGCCAAACAGTAAGGCTATAGCCTTGGTATTTTGCTCACAAATGACCGAAATTGAAATTGATTGAGTTTGATTGCACATTGAAAACGGATGAAAATGAGCCAATTTTGCCAAACAGTAAGGCTATAGCCTTGGTATTTTGCCCACAAATGACCGACATTTAACTTGATTGATTTTGATTGCACATTGAAAAGTGATGAAAATGAGACAATTTTGGCCAAAAAGTAAGGCTATAGCCTTGGTATTTTGCCCACAAATGACCGAAATTGAAATTGATTGATTTTGATTGCACATTGAAAAGTGATGAAATTGAGCCAATTTTGGCCAAAAAGTAAGGCTATAGCCTTGGTATTTTGCCCACAAATGACCGAAATTGAAATTGATTGATTTTGATTGCACATTGAAAAGTGATGAAAATGAGCCAATTTTGGCCAAACAGTAAGGCTATAGCCTTGGTATTTTGCCCACAAATGACCGAAATTGAAATTGATTGATTTTGATTGCACATTGAAAAGTGATGAAAATGAGCCAATTTTGGACAAAAAGTAAGGCTATAGCCTTGGTATTTTGCCCACAAATGACCGACATTGAAATTGATTGATTTTGATTGCACATTGAAAAGTGATGAAAATGAGCCAATTTTGCCAAACAGTAAGGCTATAGCCTTGGTATGTTGCCGAAAAATGACCGAAATTGAAATTGATTGATTTTGATTGCACATTGAATAGTGATGAAAATGAGCCAATTTTGGCCAAACAGTAAGGCTATAGCCTTGGTATTTTGCCCACAAATGACCGAAATTGAAATTGATTGATTTTGATTGCACATTGAAAAGTGATGAAAATGAGCCAATTTTGGACAAAAAGTAAGGCTATAGCCTTGGTATTTTGCCCACAAATGACCGACATTGAAATTGATTGATTTTGATTGCACATTGAAAAGTGATGAAAATGAGCCAATTTTGCCAAACAGTAAGGCTATAGCCTTGGTATGTTGCCGAAAAATGACCGAAATTGAAATTGATTGATTTTGATTGCACATTGAATAGTGATGAAAATGAGCCAATTTTGGACAAAAAGTAAGGCTATAGCCTTGGTATTTTGCCCACAAATGACCGAAATTGAAATTGATTGATTTTGATTGCACATTGAAAAGTGATAAAAGTGAGCCAATTTTGGACAAAAAGTAAGGCTATAGCCTTGGTACTTTGCCCACAAATGACCGAAATTCAAATTGATTGATTTTGATTGCACATTGAAAAGTGATGAAAATGAGCCAATTTTGGCCAAAAAGTAAGGCTATAGCCTTGGCATTTTGCCCACAAATGACCGAAAGTGAAATTGATTGATTTTGATTGCACATTGAAAAGTGATGAAAATGAGCCAATTTTGGACAAAAAGTAAGGCTATAGCCTTGGTATTTTGCCCACAAATGACCGACATGGAAATTGATTGATTTTGATTGCACATTGACAAGTGATGAAAATGAGCCAATTTTGCCAAGCAGTAAGGCTATAGCCTTGGTATTTTGCCGAAACATGACCGAAATTGAAATTGATTGATTTTGATTGCACATTGAAAAGTGATGAAAATGAGCCAATTTTGGCCAAAGAGTAAGGCTATAGCCTTGGTATTTTGCCCACAAATGACCGAAATTGAAATTGATTGAGTTTGATTGCACATTGAAAACGGATGAAAATGAGCCAATTTTGCCAAACAGTAAGGCTATAGCCTTGGTATTTTGCCCACAAATGACCGACATTTAACTTGATTGATTTTGATTGCACATTGAAAAGTGATGAAAATGAGCCAATTTTGGCCAAAAAGTAAGGCTATAGCCTTGGTATTTTGCCCACAAATGACCGAAATTGAAATTGATTGATTTTGATTGCACATTGAAAAGTGATGAAATTGAGCCAATTTTGGCCAAAAAGTAAGGCTATAGCCTTGGTATTTTGCCCAGAAATGACGGAAATTGAAATTGATTGATTTTGATTGCACATTGAAAAGTGATGAAAATGAGCCAATTTTGGCCAAACAGTAAGGCTATAGCCTTGGTATTTTGCCCACAAATGACCGAAATTGAAATTGATTGATTTTGATTGCACATTGAAAAGTGATGAAAATGAGCCAATTTTGGACAAAAAGTAAGGCTATAGCCTTGGTATTTTGCCCACAAATGACCGACATTGAAATTGATTGATTTTGAGTGCACATTGAAAAGTGATGAAAATGAGCCAATTTTGCCAAACAGTAAGGCTATAGCCTTGGTATGTTGCCGAAAAATGACCGAAATTGAAATTGATTGATTTTGATTGCACATTGAATAGTGATGAAAATGAGCCAATTTTGGACAAAAAGTAAGGCTATAGCCTTGGTATTTTGCCCACAAATGACCGAAATTGAAATTGATTGATTTTGATTGCACATTGAAAAGTGATAAAAGTGAGCCAATTTTGGACAAAAAGTAAGGCTATAGCCTTGGTACTTTGCCCACAAATGACCGAAATTCAAATTGATTGATTTTGATTGCACATTGAAAAGTGATGAAAATGAGCCAATTTTGGCCAGAAAGTAAGGCTATAGCCTTGGTATTTTGCCCACAAATGACCGAAAGTGAAATTGATTGATTTTGATTGCACATTGAAAAGTGATGAAAATGAGCCAATTTTGGACAAAAAGTAAGGCTATAGCCTTGGTATTTTGCCCACAAATGACCGACATGGAAATTGATTGATTTTGATTGCACATTGACAAGTGATGAAAATGAGCCAATTTTGCCAAGCAGTAAGGCTATAGCCTTGGTATTTTGCCGAAACATGACCGAAATTGAAATTGATTGATTTTGATTGCACATTGAAAAGTGATGAAAATGAGCCAATTTTGGCCAAAAAGTAAGGCTATAGCCTTGGTATTTTGCCCACAAATGACCGAAATTGAAATTGATTGAGTTTGATTGCACATTGAAAAGTGATGAAAATGAGCCAATTTTGCCAAACAGTAAGGCTATAGCCTTGGTATTTTGCCGAAAAATGACCGAAATTGAAATTGATTGATTTTGATTGCACATTGAATAGTGATGAAAATGAGCCAATTCTGGACAAAAAGTAAGGCTATAGCCTTGGTATTTTGCCCACAAATGACCGAAATTGAAATTGATTGATTTTGATTGCACATTGAAAAGTGATGAAAATGAGCCAATTTTGGCCAAACAGTAAGGCTATAGCCTTGGTATTTTGCCCACAAATGACCGAAATTGAAATTGATTGATTTTGATTGCACATTGAAAAGTGATAAAAGTGAGCCAATTTTGGACAAAAAGTAAGGCTATAGCCTTGGTACTTTGCCCACAAATGACCGAAATTCAAATTGATTGATTTTGATTGCACATTGAAAAGTGATGAAAATGAGCCAATTTTGGCCAGAAAGTAAGGCTATAGCCTTGGTACTTTGCCCACAAATGACCGAAAGTGAAATTGATTGATTTTGATTGCACATTGAAAAGTGATGAAAATGAGCCAATTTTGGACAAAAAGTAAGGCTATAGCCTTGGTATTTTGCCCACAAATGACCGACATGGAAATTGATTGATTTTGATTGCACATTGACAAGTGATGAAAATGAGCCAATTTTGCCAAGCAGTAAGGCTATAGCCTTGGTATTTTGCCGAAACATGACCGAAATTGAAATTGATTGATTTTGATTGCACATTGAAAAGTGATGAAAATGAGCCAATTTTGGCCAAAAAGTAAGGCTATAGCCTTGGTATTTTGCCCACAAATGACCGAAATTGAAATTGATTGAGTTTGATTGCACATTGAAAAGTGATGAAAATGAGCCAATTTTGCCAAACAGTAAGGCTATAGCCTTGGTATTTTGCCGAAAAATGACCGAAATTGAAATTGATTGATTTTGATTGCACATTGAATAGTGATGAAAATGAGCCAATTCTGGACAAAAAGTAAGGCTATAGCCTTGGTATTTTGCCCACAAATGACCGAAATTGAAATTGATTGATTTTGATTGCACATTGAAAAGTGATGAAAATGAGCCAATTTTGGCCAAACAGTAAGGCTATAGCCTTGGTATTTTGCCCACAAATGACCGAAATTGAAATTGATTGATTTTGATTGCACATTGAAAAGTGATGAAAGTGAGCCAATTTTGGCCAAAAAGTAAGGCTATAGCCTTGGTACTTTGCCCACAAATGACCGAAATTCAAATTGATTGATTTTGATTGCACATTGAAAAGTGATGAAAATGAGCCAATTTTGGCCAAAAAGTAAGGCTATAGCCTTGGTATTTTGCCCACAAATGACCGAAATTGAAATTGATTGATTTTGATTGCACATTGAAAAGTGATGAAAATGAGCCAATTTTGGCCAAACAGTAAGGCTATAGCCTTGGTATTTTGCCCACAAATGACCGAAATGGAAATTGATTGATTTTGATTGCACATTGACAAGTGATGAAAATGAGCCAATTTTGCCAAGCAGTAAGGCTATAGCCTTGGTATTTTGCCGAAAAATGACCGAAATTGAAATTGATTGATTTTGATTGCACATTGAAAAGTGATGAAAATGAGCCAATTTTGGACAAAAAGTAAGGCTATAGCCTTGGTATTTTGCCCACAAATGACCGACATTGAAATTGATTGATTTTGATTGCACATTGAAAAGTGATGAAAATGAGCCAATTTTGCCAAACAGTAAGGCTATAGCCTTGGTATGTTGCCGAAAAATGACCGAAATTGAAATTGATTGATTTTGATTGCACATTGAATAGTGATGAAAATGAGCCAATTCTGGACAAAAGGTAAGGCTATAGCCTTGGTATTTTGCCCACAAATGACCGAAATTGAAATTGATTGATTTTGATTGCACATTGAAAAGTGATAAAAGTGAGCCAATTTTGGACAAAAAGTAAGGCTATAGCCTTGGTACTTTGCCCACAAATGACCGAAATTCAAATTGATTGATTTTGATTGCACATTGAAAAGTGATGAAAATGAGCCAATTTTGGCCAAAAAGTAAGGCTATAGCCTTGGTATTTTGCCCACAAATGACCGAAAGTGAAATTGACTGATTTTGATTGCACATTGAAAAGTGATGAAAATGAGCCAATTTTGGACAAAAAGTAAGGCTATAGCCTTGGTATTTTGCCCACAAATGACCGAAATGGAAATTGATTGATTTTGATTGCACATTGACAAGTGATGAAAATGAGCCAATTTTGCCAAGCAGTAAGGCTATAGCCTTGGTATTTTGCCGAAACATGACCGAAATTGAAATTGATTGATTTTGATTGCACATTGAAAAGTGATGAAAATGAGCCAATTTTGGCCAAAAAGTAAGGCTATAGCCTTGGTATTTTGCCCACAAATGACCGAAATTGAAATTGATTGATTTTGATTGCACATTGAAAAGTGATGAAAATGAGCCAATTTTGCCAAACAGTAAGGCTATAGCCTTGGTATCTTGCCGAAAAATGACCGAAATTGAAATTGATTGATTTTGATTGCACATTGAATAGTGATGAAAATGAGCCAATTTTGGACAAGAAGTAAGGCTATAGCCTTGGTATTTTGCCCACAAATGACCGAAATTGAAATTGATTGATTTTGATTGCACATTGAAAAGTGATGAAAATGAGCCAATTTTGGACAAAAAGTAAGGCTATAGCCTTGGTATTTTGCCCACAAATGACCGAAATTGAAATTGATTGATTTTGATTGCACATTGAAAAGTGATGAAAATGAGCCAATTTTGGACAACAAGTAAGGCTATAGCCTTGGTATTTTGCCCACAAATGACCGAAATTGAAATTGATTGATTTTGATTGCACATTGAAAAGTGATGAAAATGAGCCAATTTTGGCCAAAAAGTAAGGCTATAGCCTTGGTATTTTGCCCACAAATGACCGAAATTGAAATTGATTGATTTTGATCGCACACTGAAAAGTGATGAAAATGAGCCAATTTTGGCCAAAAAGTAAGGCTATAGCCTTGGTATTTTGCCCACAAATGACCGAAATTGAAATTGATTGATTTTGATTGCACATTGAAAAGTGATGAAAATGAGCCAATTTTGGACAAAAAGTAAGGCTATAGCCTTGGTATTTTGCCCACAAATGACCGAAATTGAAATTGATTGATTTTGATTGCACATTGAAAAGTGATGAAAATGAGCCAATGTTGCCAAACAGTAAGGCTATAGCCTTGGTATTTTGCCCACAAATGACCGAAATTGAAATTGATTGATTTTGATTGCACATTGAAAGGCGATGAAAATGAGCCAATTTTGGCCAAACAGTAAGGCTATAGGCTTGGTATTTTGCCCACAAATGACCGAAAGTGAAATTGATTGATTTTGATTGCACATTGAAAAGTGATGAAAATGAGCCAATTTTGGCCAAACAGTAAGGCTATAGCCGTGGTAGCTTGCCCACAAATGACCGAAATTGAAATTGATTGATTTTGATTGCACATTGAAAAGTGATGAAAATGAGCCAATGTTGCCAAACAGTAAGGCTATAGCCTTGGTATTTTGCCCACAAATGACCGACATTTAAATTGATTGATTTTGATTGCACATTGAAAAGTGATGAAAATGAGCCAATTTTGGCCAAACAGTAAGGCTATAGCCTTGGTAGTTTGCCCACAAATGACCGAAATTGAAATTGATTGATTTTGATTGCACATTGACAAGTGATGAAAATGAGCCAATTTTGGCCAAAAAGTAAGGCTATAGCCTTGGTATTTTGCCCACAAATGACCGACATTGAAATTGATTGATTTTGATTGCACATTGAAAAGTGATGAAAATGAGCCAATTTTGCCAAACAGTAAGGCTATAGCCTTGGTATGTTGCCGAAAAATGACCGAAATTGAAATTGATTGATTTTGATTGCACATTGAATAGTGATGAAAATGAGCCAATTCTGGACAAAAGGTAAGGCTATAGCCTTGGTATTTTGCCCACAAATGACCGAAATTGAAATTGATTGATTTTGATTGCACATTGAAAAGTGATAAAAGTGAGCCAATTTTGGACAAAAAGTAAGGCTATAGCCTTGCTACTTTGCCCACAAATGACCGAAATTCAAATTGATTGATTTTGATTGCACATTGAAAAGTGATGAAACTGAGCCAATTTTGGCCAAAAAGTAAGGCTATAGCCTTGGTATTTTGCCCACAAATGACCGAAAGTGAAATTGATTGATTTTGATTGCACATTGAAAAGTGATGAAAATGAGCCAATTTTGGACAAAAAGTAAGGCTATAGCCTTGGTATTTTGCCCACAAATGACCGAAATGGAAATTGATTGATTTTGATTGCACATTGACAAGTGATGAAAATGAGCCAATTTTGCCAAGCAGTAAGGCTATAGCCTTGGTATTTTGCCGAAACATGACCGAAATTGAAATTGATTGATTTTGATTGCACATTGAAAAGTGATGAAAATGAGCCAATTTTGGCCAAAAAGTAAGGCTATAGCCTTGGTATTTTGCCCACAAATGACCGAAATTGAAATTGATTGATTTTGATTGCACATTGAAAAGTGATGAAAATGAGCCAATTTTGCCAAACAGTAAGGCTATAGCCTTGGTATCTTGCCGAAAAATGACCGAAATTGAAATTGATTGATTTTGATTGCACATTGAATAGTGATGAAAATGAGCCAATTTTGGACAAGAAGTAAGGCTATAGCCTTGGTATTTTGCCCACAAATGACCGAAATTGAAATTGATTGATTTTGATTGCACATTGAAAAGTGATGAAAATGAGCCAATTTTGGACAAAAAGTAAGGCTATAGCCTTGGTATTTTGCCCACAAATGACCGAAATTGAAATTGATTGATTTTGATTGCACATTGAAAAGTGATGAAAATGAGCCAATTTTGGACAAAAAGTAAGGCTATAGCCTTGGTATGTTGCCGAAAAATGACCGAAATTGAAATTGATTGATTTTGATTGCACATTGAAAAGTGATGAAAATGAGCCAATTTTGGCCAAAAAGTAAGGCTATAGCCTTGGTATTTTGCCCACAAATGACCGAAATTGAAATTGATTGATTTTGATCGCACACTGAAAAGTGATGAAAATGAGCCAATTTTGGCCAAAAAGTAAGGCTATAGCCTTGGTATTTTGCCCACAAATGACCGAAATTGAAATTGATTGATTTTGATTGCACATTGAAAAGTGATGAAAATGAGCCAATTTTGGCCAAAAAGTAAGGCTATAGCCTTGGTATTTTGCCCACAAATGACCGAAATTGAAATTGATTGATTTTGATTGCACATTGAAAGGCGATGAAAATGAGCCAATTTTGGCCAAACAGTAAGGCTATAGGCTTGGTATGTTTCCCACAAATGACCGAAATTGAAATTGATTGATTTTGATTGCACATTGAAAGGCGATGAAAATGAGCTAATTTTGGACAACAAGTAAGGCTATAGCCTTGGTATTTTGCCCACAAATGACCGAAATTGAAATTGATTGATTTTGATTGCACATTGAAAGGCGATGAAAATGAGCCAATTTTGGCCAAAAAGTAAGGCTATAGCCTTGGTATTTTGCCGAAACATGACCGAAATTGAAATTGATTGATTTTGATTGCACATTGAAAACGGATGAAAATGAGCCAATGTTGCCAAACAGTAAGGCTATAGCCTTGGTATTTTGCCCACAAATGACCGAAATGGAAATTGATTGATTGTGATTGCACATTGACAAGTGATGAAAATGAGCCAATTTTGCCAAGCAGTAAGGCTATAGCTTTGGTATTTTGCCGAAACATGACCGAAATTGAAATTGATTGATTTTGATTCCACATTGAATAGTGATGAAAATGAGCCAATTTTGGACAAAAAGTAAGGCTATAGCCTTGGTATTTTGCCCACAAATGACCGAAATGGAAATTGATTGATGTTGATTGCACATTGAAAAGTGATGAAAATGAGCCAATTTTGGACAAAAAGTAAGGCTATAGCCTTGGTATTTTGCCCACAAATGACCGAAATGGAAATTGATTGATGTTGATTGCACATTGACAAGTGATGAAAATGAGCCAATTTTGCCAAGCAGTAAGGCTATAGCCTTGGTATTTTGCCCACAAATGACCGAAATTGAAATTGATTGATTTTGATTGCACATTGAAAAGTGATGAAAATGAGCCAATTTTGGACAAAAAGTAAGGCTATAGCCTTGGTATTTTGCCCACAAATGACCGAAATTGAAATTGATTGATTTTGATTGCACATTGAAAAGTGATAAAAGTGAGCCAATTTTGGACA
>OZ025278.1:15726312-15880758 GCA_964019165.1 Mastigias papua | reverse complement strand
TGTTTGGCCAAAAAGTAAGGCTATAGCTTTAGTATTCTGCTCAAAAATGACCAAATTTGAAATTGATTGACTTTGATTCCACATTGAAAAGTGATGAAAATGAGCGATTTTTGGCCAAAAAGTAAGGCAATAGCCTTGGTATTTTGCTCACACATGACCAAATTTGAAACTCATTGAATTTGATTCAACATTGAAAAGTGATGAAAATGAACGATTATTGGCCAAAAAGTAAGGCTATAGCCTTGCTATTAGGCTCAAAAGTAACTAAATTTGACATTGATTAATTTTCATTCAACATTGGAAAGTGATCAAAATGAGCGATTGTTGGCCAAAGAGTAAGGCTATAGCCTTAGTATTTTGCTCAAAAATGACCAAATTTGAAATTGAGTGATGTTGATTCAACATTGAAAAGTGATGAAAATGAGCGATTTTTGGCCAAAAAGTAAGGCTATAGCCTTGGTATTTTGCTCAAAAATGACTAAATGTGACATTGATTAATTTTCATTCAACATTGGAAAGTGATGAAAATGAGCGATTGTTGGCCAGAAAGTAAGGCAATAGCCTTGGTATTTTGCTGAAAAATGACCAAATTTGAAATTGATTGAGTTTGATTCAACATTGAAAAGTGATGAAACTGAGCGATTTGTGGCCAAACAGTAAGGCTATAGCCTTGGTATTTTGCTCAAACATGACCAAATTTGAAATTGATTGACTTTGATTCAACATTGAAAAGTGATGACAATGAGCGACTTTTGAACAAAAAGTAAGGCTATAGCCTTAGTATTTTGCTGAAAAATGACTAAATTTGACATTGTCTGGTTTTTGATTCAAGATTGACAAGTGATGAAAATGAGCGATTTTTTGGCCAAAAAGTAAGGCTATAGCCTTGGTATTTTGCTCACAAATGACTAAATGTGACATTGATTGATTGTGATTCAACATTGAAAAGTCATGAAAATGAGCGATTTGTTGCCAAAGAGTAAGGCTATAGCCTTGGTATTTTGCTCAACAATGACCAAATTTGACATTGATTGATTTTGATTCAACATTGACCAGTGATGAAAATGAGCGATTTTTGCCCAAGAAGTAAGGCAATAGCCTTGGTATTTTGCTCCAACATGACCAAATTGTAAATTCATTGATTTTGATTCAACATTGAAAAGTGATGAAAGTGAGCGATTTTTGGCCAAAAAGTAAGACTATAACCTTGGTATTTTGCTCAAAAATCACCACATTTGAAATTGATTGATTTTGATTCAACATTGAAAATTGATGAAAATGAGCGATTTGTTGCCAAAGAGTACGGCTATAGCCTTGGTATTTTGCTCAAACATGACCAAATTTGAAATTGATTGATTTTGATTCAACATTGAAAAGTGATGAAAATGAGCGATTTTTGGCAAAGAGTAAGGCTATAACCTTGGTATTTTGCTCAAACATGACCACATTTTTAATTGATTGATTGTCATTGAACATTGAAAAGTGATGACAATGAACGATATTTGGCTAAAAAGTAGGGCTATAGCCTTAGTATTTTCCTCAAAAATGGCCAATTTTGAATTAGATTGATTGTGAGTCAACATTGAAAAGTGATGAAAATGAGAGATGTTTGGCCAAAAAGTAAGGCTATAGCCTTGGTATTTTGCTCAAAAATGGCCAACTTTGAAAGTGATTGATTTTAATTCAAGATTGAAAAGTGATGAAAGTGAGCGATTTTTGGCCAAAAAGTAAGGCTATAGCCTTGGTATTTTGCTCACAAATGACCACATTTGAAATTGATTGACTTTGATTCAACATTGAAAAGTGATGAAAATGAGCGATTTGTGGCCAAACAGTAAGGCTATAGCCTTGGTATTTTGCTCAAAAATGATCAAATTTGAAATTGATTCAAATTGATTGAACATTGAAAAGTGATGAATATGAGCGATTTTTGGCCAAAAAGTAAGGCTATAGCCTTGGTATTTTGCTCAAAAATGACCAAATTTTAAGTTGATTGATTGTGATTCACCATTGATAAGTGATGTGAATGAGCGATTATTGGCCAAAAAGTAAGGCTATAGCCTTGGTATTTTGCTCCAACATGACCAAATTTGAAATTGATTGATTTTGTTTCAACATTGAAAAGTGATGAAACTGAGCGATTTTTGGCCAAAAAGTAAGGCAATAGCCTTGGTATTTTGCTGAAAAATGACCAAATTTGAAATTGATTGAGTTTGATTCAACATTGAAAAGTGATGAAAATGAGCGATTTTTGGCCAAACAGTACGGCTATAGCCTTGGTATTTTGCTGAAAAATGACCAAATTTGAAATTGATTGAGTTTGATTCAACATTGAAAAGTGATGAAAATGAGCGATTGTTGGCCAAAAAGTAAGGCTATAGCCTTAGTAATTTGCTCAAAAATGACCAACTTTGAAATTGAGTGATGTTGATTCAACATTGAAAAGTGATGAAAATGAGCGATTTGTGGCCAAAAAGTAAGGCTATAGCCTTGGTATTTTGCTCAAAAATGACCAAATTTTAAGTTGATTGATTGTGATTCACCATTGATAAGTGATGTGAATGAGCGATTATTGGCCAAAAAGTAAGGCTATAGCCTTGGTATTTTGCTCCAACATGACCAAATTTGAAATTGATTGATTTTGTTTCAACATTGAAAAGTGATGAAACTGAGCGATTTTTGGCCAAAAAGTAAGGCAATAGCCTTGGTATTTTGCTGAAAAATGACCAAATTTGAAATTGATTGAGTTTGATTCAACATTGAAAAGTGATGAAAATGAGCGATTTTTGGCCAAACAGTACGGCTATAGCCTTGGTATTTTGCTGAAAAATGACCAAATTTGAAATTGATTGAGTTTGATTCAACATTGAAAAGTGATGAAAATGAGCGATTGTTGGCCAAAAAGTAAGGCTATAGCCTTAGTAATTTGCTCAAAAATGACCAACTTTGACATTGAGTGATGTTGATTCAACATTGAAAAGTGATGAAAATGAGCGATTTTTGGCCAAAAAGTAAGGCTATAGCCTTGGTATTTTGCTCAAAAATGACCAAATTTTAAGTTGATTGATTGTGATTCACCATTGATAAGTGATGTGAATGAGCGATTATTGGCCAAAAAGTAAGGCTATAGCCTTGGTATTTTGCTCCAACATGACCAAATTTGAAATTGATTGATTTTGTTTCAACATTGAAAAGTGATGAAACTGAGCGATTTTTGGCCAAAAAGTAAGGCAATAGCCTTGGTATTTTGCTGAAAAATGACCAAATTTGAAATTGATTGAGTTTGATTCAACATTGAAAAGTGATGAAAATGAGCGATTTTTGGCCAAACAGTACGGCTATAACCTTGGTATTTTGCTGAAAAATGACCAAATTTGAAATTGATTGAGTTTGATTCAACATTGAAAAGTGATGAAAATGAGCGATTGTTGGCCAAAAAGTAAGGCTATAGCCTTAGTAATTTGCTCAAACATGACCAAATGTGAAATTGATTGATGTTGATTCAACATTGAAAAGTGATGAAAATGAGCGATTTTTGGCCAAAAAGTAAGGCTATAGCCTTGGTATTTTGCTCAAAAATGACTAAATGTGACATTGATTGATTGTGATTCAACATTGAAAAGTCATGAAAATGAGAAATTTGTGGCCAAAAAGTAAGGCTATAGCCTTGGTATTTTGCTCAAAAATGACTAAATGTGACATTGATTGATTTTGATTCAACATTGAAAAGTGATGAAAATGAGCGATTTTTGGCCAAAAAGTAAGGCAATAGTCTTGGTATTTTGCTCAAACATGACCAACTTTGAAACTCATTGATTTTGATTCAACATTGAAAAGTGATGACAATGAGCGACTTTTGGCCAAAAAGTAAGGCTATAGCCTTAGTATTTTGCTCAAAAATGACCAAATTTGAAATTGAGTGATGTTGATTCAACATTGAAAAGTGATGAAAATGAGCGATTTTTGGCCAAAAAGTAAGGCTATAGCCTTGGTATTTTGCTCAAAAATGACTAAATGTGACATTGATTGATTGTGATTCAACATTGAAAAGTCATGAAAATGAGAAATTTGTGGCCAAAAAGTAAGGCTATAGCCTTGGTATTTTGCTCAAAAATGACTAAATGTGACATTGATTGATTTTGATTCAACATTGAAAAGTGATGAAAATGAGCGATTTTTGGCCAAAAAGTAAGGCAATAGTCTTGGTATTTTGCTCAAACATGACCAACTTTGAAACTCATTGATTTTGATTCAACATTGAAAAGTGATGACAATGAGCGACTTTTGGCCAAAAAGTAAGGCTATAGCCTTAGTATTTTGCTCAAAAATGACCAAATTTGAAATTGAGTGATGTTGATTCAACATTGAAAAGTGATGAAAATGAGCGATTTTTGGCCAAAAAGTAAGGCTATAGCCTTGGTATTTTGCTCAAAAATGACTAAATGTGACATTGATTGATTTTGATTCAACATTGAAAGGTGATGAAAATGAGCGATTTTTGGCCAAACAGTAAGGCTATAGCCTTGGTATTTTCCTCAAAAATGACCAAATTTGAAATTGATTGACTTTGATTCCACATTGAAAAGTGATGAAAATGAGCGTTTTGTTGCCAAAGAGTAAGGCTATAGCCTTGGTATTGTGCTCACAAATGACCAAATTTGACACTCATTGAGTTTGATTCAACATTGAAAAGTGATGAAAATGAGCGAGTTTTGGCCAAAAAGTAAGGCTATAGCCTTGGTATTTTGCTCAAAAATGACCAAATTTGAAATTGATAGATTTTGATTCAACATTGAAAAGTGATGAAAATGAGCGATTATTGGCCAAAAAGTAAGGCTATAGCCTTGGTATTTTGCTCAAACATGACCAAATGTGAAATTGATTGATTTTGATTCAACATTGAAAAGTGATGAAAATGAGCGATTTTTGGCCAAAAAGTAAGGCAATAGCCTTGGTATTTTGCTGAAAAATGACCAAATTTGAAATTGATTGAGTTTGATTCAACATTGAAAAGTGATGAAAATGAGCGATTTTTGGCCAAACAGTAAGGCTATAGCCTTGGTATTTTGCTCAAACATGACCAAATTTGAAATTGATTGACTTTGATTCAACATTAAAAAGTGATGACAATGAGCGACTTTTGGCCACAAAGTAAGGCTATAGCCTTAGTATTTTGCTGAAAAATGACTAAATTTGACATTGTCTGGATTTTGATTCAAGATTGACAAGTGATGAAAATGAGCGATTTTTGGCCAAAAAGTAAGGCTATAGCCTTGGTATTTTGCTCACAAATGACTAAATGTGACATTCATTGATTGTGATTCAACATTGACAAGTCATGAAAATGAGCGATTTGTTGCCAAAGAGTAAGGCTATAGCCTTGGTATTTTGCTCAAAAATGACCAAATTTGACATTGATTGATTTTGATTCAACATTGACCAGTGATGAAAATGAGCGATTTTTGCCCAAGAAGTAAGGCAATAGCCTTGGTATTTTGCTCAAACATGACCAAATGTGAAATTGATTGATTTTGATTCAACATTGAAAAGTGATGAAAATGAGCGATTTTTGGCCAAAAAGTAAGGCAATAGCCTTGGTATTTTGCTCAAACATGACCAAATTTGAAATTGATTGACTTTGATTCAACATTGAAAAGTGATGACAATGAGCGGCTTTTGGCCAAAAAGTAAGGCTATAGCCTTAGTATTTTGCTGAAAAATGACTAAATTTGACATTGTCTGGATTTTGATTCAAGATTGACACGTGATGAAAATGAGCGATTTTTGGCCAAAAAGTAAGGCTATAGCCTTGGTATGTTGCTCACAAATGACTAAATGTGACATTGATTGATTGTGATTCAACATTGAAAAGTCATGAAAATGAGCGATTTGTTGCCAAAGAGTAAGGCTATAGCCTTGGTATTTTACTCAAAAATGACCAAATTTGACATTGATTGATTTTGATTCAACATTGACCAGTGATGAAAATGAGCGATTTTTCCCCAAGAAGTAACGCAATAGCCTTGGTATTTTGCTCAAAAACGACTAAATGTGACATTGATTGATTTTGATTCAACATTGAAAAGTCATGAAAATGAGCGATTTGTTGCCAAAGAGTAAGGCTATAGCCTTAGTATTTTGCTCAAAAATGACCAAATTTGAAATTGAGTGATTTTGATTCAACATTGAAAAGTGATGAAAATGAGCGATTTTTGGCCAAAAAGTAAGGCTATAGCCTTGGTATTTTGCTCAAAAATGACTAAATGTGACATTGATTGATTTTGATTCAACATTGAAAGGTGATGAAAATGAGCGATTTTTGGCCAAACAGTAAGGCTATAGCCTTGGTATTTTCCTCAAAAATGACCAAATTTGAAATTGATTGACTTTGATTCCACATTGAAAAGTGATGAAAATGAGCGTGTTGTTGCCAAAAAGTAAGGCTATAGCCTTAGTATTGTTCTCAAAAATGACCAAATTTGAAATTGAGTGATTTTGATTCAACATTGAAAAGTGATGAAAATGAGCGATTTTTGGCCAAAAAGTAAGGCTATAGCCTTGGTATTTTGCTCAAAAACGACCAAATTTGAAATTGATAGATTTTGATTCAACATTGAAAAGTGATGAAAATGAGCGATTATTGGCCAAAAAGTAAGGCTATAGCCTTGGTATTTTGCTCAAACATGACCAAATGTGAAATTGATTGATTTTGATTCAACATTGAAAAGTGATGAAAATGAGCGATTTTTGGCCAAAAAGTAAGGCAATAGCCTTGGTATTTTGCTGAAAAATGACCAAATTTGAAATTGATTGAGTTTGATTCAACATTGAAAAGTGATGAAAATGAGCGATTTTTGGCCAAACAGTAAGGCTATAGCCTTGGTATTTTGCTCAAACATGACCAAATTTGAAATTGATTGACTTTGATTCAACATTAAAAAGTGATGACAATGAGCGACTTTTGGCCACAAAGTAAGGCTATAGCCTTAGTATTTTGCTGAAAAATGACTAAATTTGACATTGTCTGGATTTTGATTCAAGATTGACAAGTGATGAAAATGAGCGATTTTTGGCCAAAAAGTAAGGCTATAGCCTTGGTATTTTGCTCACACATGACCAAATTTGAAATTGATTGACTTTGATTCAACATTAAAAAGTGATGACAATGAGCGACTTTTGGCCACAAAGTAAGGCTATAGCCTTAGTATTTTGCTGAAAAATGACTAAATTTGACATTGTCTGGATTTTGATTCAAGATTGACAAGTGATGAAAATGAGCGATTTTTGGCCAAAAAGTAAGGCTATAGCCTTGGTATTTTGCTCACAAATGACTAAATGTGACATTCATTGATTGTGATTCAACATTGACAAGTCATGAAAATGAGCGATTTGTTGCCAAAGAGTAAGGCTATAGCCTTGGTATTTTGCTCAAAAATGACCAAATTTGACATTGATTGATTTTGATTCAACATTGACCAGTGATGAAAATGAGCGATTTTTGCCCAAGAAGTAAGGCAATAGCCTTGGTATTTTGCTCAAACATGACCAAATGTGAAATTGATTGATTTTGATTCAACATTGAAAAGTGATGAAAATGAGCGATTTTTGGCCAAAAAGTAAGGCAATAGCCTTGGTATTTTGCTCAAACATGACCAAATTTGAAATTGATTGACTTTGATTCAACATTGAAAAGTGATGACAATGAGCGGCTTTTGGCCAAAAAGTAAGGCTATAGCCTTAGTATTTTGCTGAAAAATGACTAAATTTGACATTGTCTGGATTTTGATTCAAGATTGACAAGTGATGAAAATGAGCGATTTTTGGCCAAAAAGTAAGGCTATAGCCTTGGTATGTTGCTCACAAATGACTAAATGTGACATTGATTGATTGTGATTCAACATTGAAAAGTCATGAAAATGAGCGATTTGTTGCCAAAGAGTAAGGCTATAGCCTTGGTATTTTACTCAAAAATGACCAAATTTGACATTGATTGATTTTGATTCAACATTGACCAGTGATGAAAATGAGCGATTTTTCCCCAAGAAGTAACGCAATAGCCTTGGTATTTTGCTCAAAAACGACTAAATGTGACATTGATTGATTTTGATTCAACATTGAAAAGTCATGAAAATGAGCGATTTGTTGCCAAAGAGTAAGGCTATAGCCTTAGTATTTTGCTCAAAAATGACCAAATTTGAAATTGAGTGATTTTGATTCAACATTGAAAAGTGATGAAAATGAGCGATTTTTGGCCAAAAAGTAAGGCTATAGCCTTGGTATTTTGCTCAAAAATGACTAAATGTGACATTGATTGATTTTGATTCAACATTGAAAGGTGATGAAAATGAGCGATTTTTGGCCAAACAGTAAGGCTATAGCCTTGGTATTTTCCTCAAAAATGACCAAATTTGAAATTGATTGACTTTGATTCCACATTGAAAAGTGATGAAAATGAGCGTGTTGTTGCCAAAAAGTAAGGCTATAGCCTTAGTATTGTTCTCAAAAATGACCAAATTTGAAATTGAGTGATTTTGATTCAACATTGAAAAGTGATGAAAATGAGCGATTTTTGGCCAAAAAGTAAGGCTATAGCCTTGGTATTTTGCTCAAAAACGACCAAATTTGAAATTGATAGATTTTGATTCAACATTGAAAAGTGATGAAAATGAGCGATTATTGGCCAAAAAGTAAGGCTATAGCCTTGGTATTTTGCTCAAACATGACCAAATGTGAAATTGATTGATTTTGATTCAACATTGAAAAGTGATGAAAATGAGCGATTTTTGGCCAAAAAGTAAGGCAATAGCCTTGGTATTTTGCTGAAAAATGACCAAATTTGAAATTGATTGAGTTTGATTCAACATTGAAAAGTGATGAAAATGAGCGATTTTTGGCCAAACAGTAAGGCTATAGCCTTGGTATTTTGCTCAAACATGACCAAATTTGAAATTGATTGACTTTGATTCAACATTAAAAAGTGATGACAATGAGCGACTTTTGGCCACAAAGTAAGGCTATAGCCTTAGTATTTTGCTGAAAAATGACTAAATTTGACATTGTCTGGATTTTGATTCAAGATTGACAAGTGATGAAAATGAGCGATTTTTGGCCAAAAAGTAAGGCTATAGCCTTGGTATTTTGCTCACACATGACTAAATGTGACATTGATTGATTGTGATTCAACATTGACAAGTCATGAAAATGAGCGATTTGTTGCCAAAGAGTAAGGCTATAGCCTTGGTATTTTGCTCAAAAATGACCAAATTTGACATTGATTGATTTTGATTCAACATTGACCAGTGATGAAAATGAGCGATTTTTGCCCAAGAAGTAAGGCAATAGCCTTGGTATTTTGCTCAAACATGACCTATTGTGAAATTGATTGATTTTGATTCAACATTGAAAAGTGATGAAAATGAGCGATTTTTGGCCAAAAAGTAAGGCAATAGCCTTGGTATTTTGCTCAAACATGACCAAATTTGAAATTGATTGACTTTGATTCAACATTGAAAAGTGATGACAATGAGCGGCTTTTGGCCAAAAAGTAAGGCTATAGCCTTAGTATTTTGCTGAAAAATGACTAAATTTGACATTGTCTGGATTTTGATTCAAGATTGACAAGTGATGAAAATGAGCGATTTTTGGCCAAAAAGTAAGGCTATAGCCTTGGTATGTTGCTCACAAATGACTAAATGTGACATTGATTGATTGTGATTCAACATTGAAAAGTCATGAAAATGAGCGATTTGTTGCCAAAGAGTAAGGCTATAGCCTTGGTATTTTACTCAAAAATGACCAAATTTGACATTGATTGATTTTGATTCAACATTGACCAGTGATGAAAATGAGCGATTTTTCCCCAAGAAGTAACGCAATAGCCTTGGTATTTTGCTCAAAAACGACTAAATGTGACATTGATTGATTTTGATTCAACATTGAAAAGTCATGAAAATGAGCGATTTGTTGCCAAAGAGTAAGGCTATAGCCTTAGTATTTTGCTCAAAAATGACCAAATTTGAAATTGAGTGATTTTGATTCAACATTGAAAAGTGATGAAAATGAGCGATTTTTGGCCAAAAAGTAAGGCTATAGCCTTGGTATTTTGCTCAAAAATGACTAAATGTGACATTGATTGATTTTGATTCAACATTGAAAGGTGATGAAAATGAGCGATTTTTGGCCAAACAGTAAGGCTATAGCCTTGGTATTTTCCTCAAAAATGACCAAATTTGAAATTGATTGACTTTGATTCCACATTGAAAAGTGATGAAAATGAGCGTGTTGTTGCCAAAAAGTAAGGCTATAGCCTTAGTATTGTTCTCAAAAATGACCAAATTTGAAATTGAGTGATTTTGATTCAACATTGAAAAGTGATGAAAATGAGCGATTTTTGGCCAAAAAGTAAGGCTATAGCCTTGGTATTTTGCTCAAAAACGACCAAATTTGAAATTGATAGATTTTGATTCAACATTGAAAAGTGATGAAAATGAGCGATTATTGGCCAAAAAGTAAGGCTATAGCCTTGGTATTTTGCTCAAACATGACCAAATGTGAAATTGATTGATTTTGATTCAACATTGAAAAGTGATGAAAATGAGCGATTTTTGGCCAAAAAGTAAGGCAATAGCCTTGGTATTTTGCTGAAAAATGACCAAATTTGAAATTGATTGAGTTTGATTCAACATTGAAAAGTGATGAAAATGAGCGATTTTTGGCCAAACAGTAAGGCTATAGCCTTGGTATTTTGCTCAAACATGACCAAATTTGAAATTGATTGACTTTGATTCAACATTAAAAAGTGATGACAATGAGCGACTTTTGGCCACAAAGTAAGGCTATAGCCTTAGTATTTTGCTGAAAAATGACTAAATTTGACATTGTCTGGATTTTGATTCAAGATTGACAAGTGATGAAAATGAGCGATTTTTGGCCAAAAAGTAAGGCTATAGCCTTGGTATTTTGCTCACACATGACTAAATGTGACATTGATTGATTGTGATTCAACATTGACAAGTCATGAAAATGAGCGATTTGTTGCCAAAGAGTAAGGCTATAGCCTTGGTATTTTGCTCAAAAATGACCAAATTTGACATTGATTGATTTTGATTCAACATTGACCAGTGATGAAAATGAGCGATTTTTGCCCAAGAAGTAAGGCAATAGCCTTGGTATTTTGCTCAAACATGACCTATTGTGAAATTGATTGATTTTGATTCAACATTGAAAAGTGATGAAAATGAGCGATTTTTGGCCAAAAAGTAAGGCAATAGCCTTGGTATTTTGCTCAAACATGACCAAATTTGAAATTGATTGACTTTGATTCAACATTGAAAAGTGATGACAATGAGCGACTTTTGGCCAAAAAGTAAGGCTATAGCCTTAGTATTTTGCTGAAAAATGACTAAATTTGACATTGTCTGGATTTTGATTCAAGATTGACACGTGATGAAAATGAGCGATTTTTGGCCAAAAAGTAAGGCTATAGCCTTGGTATGTTGCTCACATATGACTAAATGTGACATTGATTGATTGTGATTCAACATTGAAAAGTCATGAAAATGAGCGATTTGTTGCCAAAGAGTAAGGCTATAGCCTTGGTATTTTACTCAAAAATGACCAAATTTGACATTGATTGATTTTGATTCAACATTGACCAGTGATGAAAATGAGCGATTTTTGCCCAAGAAGTAACGCAATAGCCTTGGTATTTTGCTGAAAAATGACCAAATTTGACACTCATTGAGTTGGATTCATCATTGAAAAGTGATGAAAATGAGCGAGTTTTGGCCAAAAAGTAAGGCTATAGCCTTGCTATTTTGCTCAAAAATGACCAAATTTGAAATTGATAGATTTTGATTCAACATTGAAAAGTGATGAAAATGAGCGATTATTGGCCAAAAAGTAAGGCTATAGCCTTGGTATTTTGCTCAAAAATGACTAAATGTGACATTGATTGATTTTGATTCAACATTGAAAGGTGATGAAAATGAGCGATTTTTGGCCAAACAGTAAGGCTATAGCCTTGGTATTTTCCTCAAAAATGACCAAATTTGAAATTGATTGACTTTGATTCCACATTGAAAAGTGATGAAAATGAGCGTTTTGTTGCCAAAGAGTAAGGCTATAGCCTTGGTATTTTGCTCACAAATGACCAAATTTGACACTCATTGAGTTTGATTCAACATTGAAAAGTGATGAAAATGAGCGAGTTTTGGCCAAAAAGTAAGGCTATAGCCTTGCTATTTTGCTCAAAAATGACCAAATTTGAAATTGATAGATTTTGATTCAACATTGAAAAGTGATGAAAATGAGCGATTATTGGCCAAAAAGTAAGGCTATAGCCTTGGTATTTTGCTCAAACATGACCAAATGTGAAATTGATTGATTTTGATTCAACATTGAAAAGTGATGAAAATGAGCGATTTTTGGCCAAAAAGTAAGGCAATAGCCTTGGTATTTTGCTGAAAAATGACCAAATTTGACACTCATTGAGTTGGATTCATCATTGAAAAGTGATGAAAATGAGCGAGTTTTGGCCAAAAAGTAAGGCTATAGCCTTGCTATTTTGCTCAAAAATGACCAAATTTGAAATTGATAGATTTTGATTCAACATTGAAAAGTGATGAAAATGAGCGATTATTGGCCAAAAAGTAAGGCTATAGCCTTGGTATTTTGCTCAAAAATGACTAAATGTGACATTGATTGATTTTGATTCAACATTGAAAGGTGATGAAAATGAGCGATTTTTGGCCAAACAGTAAGGCTATAGCCTTGGTATTTTCCTCAAAAATGACCAAATTTGAAATTGATTGACTTTGATTCCACATTGAAAAGTGATGAAAATGAGCGTTTTGTTGCCAAAGAGTAAGGCTATAGCCTTGGTATTTTGCTCACAAATGACCAAATTTGACACTCATTGAGTTTGATTCAACATTGAAAAGTGATGAAAATGAGCGAGTTTTGGCCAAAAAGTAAGGCTATAGCCTTGCTATTTTGCTCAAAAATGACCAAATTTGAAATTGATAGATTTTGATTCAACATTGAAAAGTGATGAAAATGAGCGATTATTGGCCAAAAAGTAAGGCTATAGCCTTGGTATTTTGCTCAAACATGACCAAATGTGAAATTGATTGATTTTGATTCAACATTGAAAAGTGATGAAAATGAGCGATTTTTGGCCAAAAAGTAAGGCAATAGCCTTGGTATTTTGCTGAAAAATGACCAAATTTGAAATTGATTGAGTTTGATTCAACATTGAAAAGTGATGAAAATGAGCGATTTTTGGCCAAAGAGTAAGGCTATAGCCTTGGTATTATGCTCACAAATGACCAAATTTGACACTCATTGAGTTTGATTCAACATTGAAAAGTGATGAAAATGAGCGAGTTTTGGCCAAAAAGTAAGGCTATAGCCTTGCTATTTTGCTCAAAAATGACCAAATTTGAAATTGATAGATTTTGATTCAACATTGAAAAGTGATGAAAATGAGCGATTATTGGCCAAAAAGTAAGGCTATAGCCTTGGTATTTTGCTCAAACATGACCAAATGTGAAATTGATTGATTTTGATTCAACATTGAAAAGTGATGAAAATGAGCGATTTTTGGCCAAAAAGTAAGGCAATAGCCTTGGTATTTTGCTGAAAAATGACCAAATTTGAAATTGATTGAGTTTGATTCAACATTGAAAAGTGATGAAAATGAGCGATTTTTGGCCAAACAGTAAGGCTATAGCCTTGGTATTTTGCTCAAACATGACCAAATTTGAAATTGATTGACTTTGATTCAACATTAAAAAGTGATGACAATGAGCGACTTTTGGCCACAAAGTAAGGCTATAGCCTTAGTATTTTGCTGAAAAATGACTAAATTTGACATTGTCTGGATTTTGATTCAAGATTGACAAGTGATGAAAATGAGCGATTTTTGGCCAAAAAGTAAGGCTATAGCCTTGGTATTTTGCTCACAAATGACTAAATGTGACATTGATTGATTGTGATTCAACATTGACAAGTCATGAAAATGAGCGATTTGTTGCCAAAGAGTAAGGCTATAGCCTTGGTATTTTGCTCAAAAATGACCAAATTTGACATTGATTGATTTTGATTCAACATTGAAAAGTGATGAAAATGAGCGATTTTTGCCCAAGAAGTAAGGCAATAGCCTTGGTATTTTGCTCAAACATGACCAAATGTGAAATTGATTGATTTTGATTCAACATTGAAAAGTGATGAAAATGAGCGATTTTTGGCCAAAAAGTAAGGCAATAGCCTTGGTATTTTGCTGAAAAATGACCAAATTTTGAAATTGATTGAGTTTGATTCAACATTGAAAAGTGATGAAAATGAGCGATTTTTGGCCAAACAGTAAGGCTATAGCCTTGGTATTTTGCTCAAACATGACCAAATTTGAAATTGATTGACTTTGATTCAACATTGAAAAGTGATGACAATGAGCGACTTTTGGCCAAAAAGTAAGGCTATAGCCTTAGTATTTTGCTGAAAAATGACTAAATTTGACATTGTCTGGATCTTGATTCAAGATTAACAAGTGATGAAAATGAGCGATTTTTGGCCAAAAAGTAAGGCTATAGCCTTGGTATTTTGCTCACAAATGACTAAATGTGACATTGATTGATTGTGATTCAACATTGAAAAGTCATGAAAATGAGCGATTTGTTGCCAAAGAGTAAGGCTATAGCCTTGGTATTTTACTCAAAAATGACCAAATTTGACATTGATTGATTTGATTCAACATTGACCAGTGATGAAAATGAGCGATTTTTGCCCAAGAAGTAACGCAATAGCCTTGGTATTTTGCTGAAAAATGACCAAATTTGACACTCATTGAGTTGAATTCATCATTGAAAAGTGATGAAAATGAGCGAGTTTTGGCCAAAAAGTAAGGCTATAGCCTTGCTATGTTGCTCAAAAATGACCAAATTTGAAATTGATAGATTTTGATTCAACATTGAAAAGTGATGAAAATGAGCGATTATTGGCCAAAAAGTAAGGCTATAGCCTTGGTATTTTGCTCAAAAATGACCAAATTTGACATTGATTGATTTGATTCAACATTGACCAGTGATGAAAATGAGCGATTTTTGCCCAAGAAGTAACGCAATAGCCTTGGTATTTTGCTGAAAAATGACCAAATTTGACACTCATTGAGTTGGATTCATCATTGAAAAGTGATGAAAATGAGCGATTTTTGGCCAAACAGTAAGGCTATAGCCATGGTATTTTGCTCAAAAATGACCAAATTTGAAATTGATAGATTTTGATTCAACATTGAAAAGTGATGAAAATGAGCGATTATTGGCCAAAAAGTAAGGCTATAGCCTTGGTATTTTGCTCAAACATGACCAAATGTGAAATTGATTGATTTTGATTCAACATTGAAAAGTGATGAAAATGAGCGATTTTTGGCCAAAAAGTAAGGCAATAGCCTTGGTATTTTGCTGAAAAATGACCAAATTTGAAATTGATTGAGTTTGATTCAACATTGAAAAGTGATGAATATGAGCGATTGTTGGCCAAACAGTAAGGCTATAGCCTTGGTATTTTGCTCAAACATGACCAAATTTGAAATTGATTGACTTTGATTCAACATTGAAAAGTGATGACAATGAGCGACTTTTGGCCAAAAAGTAAGGCTATAGCCTTAGTATTTTGCTGAAAAATGACTAAATTTGACATTGTCTGGATTTTGATTCAAGATTGACAAGTGATGAAAATGAGCGATTTTTGGCCAAAAAGTAAGGCTATAGCCTTGGTATTTTGCTCACAAATGACTAAATGTGACATTGATTGATTGTGATTCAACATTGAAAAGTCATGAAAATGAGCGATTTGTTGCCAAAGAGTAAGGCTATAGCCTTGGTATTTTGCTCAACAATGACCAAATTTGACATTGATTGATTTTGATTCAACATTGACCAGTGATGAAAATGAGCGATTTTTGCCCAAGAAGTAAGGCAATAGCCTTGGTATTTTGCTGAAAAATGACCAAATTTGACACTCATTGAGTTGGATTCATCATTGAAAAGTGATGAAAATGAGCGATTTTTGGCCAAACAGTAAGGCTATAGCCATGGTATTTTCCTCAAACATGACCAAATATGAAATTGATTGACTTTGATTCAACATTGAAAAGTGATGAAAATGAGCGATTTTTGGCCAGAAAGTAAGGCAATAGCCTTGGTATTTTGCTCAAACATAACCAAATTTGAAACTCATTGATTTTGATTCAACATTGAAAAGTGATGACAATGAGCGACTTTTGGCCAAAAAGTAAGGCTATAGCATTGCTATTAGGCTCAAAAGTAACTAAATTTGACATTGATTAATTTTCATTCAACATTGGAAAGTGATCAAAATGAGCGATTGTTGGCCAAAGAGTAAGGCTATAGCCTTAGTATTTTGCTCAAAAATGACCAAATTTGAAATTGAGTGATTTTGATTCAACATTGAAAAGCGATGAAAATGAGGGATGTTTGGCCAAAAAGTAAGGCTATAGCCTTAGTATTCTGCTCAAAAATGACCAAATTTGAAATTGATTGACTTTGATTCCACATTGAAAAGTGATGAAAATGAGCGATTTTTGGCCAAAAAGTAAGGCAATAGCCTTGGTATTTTGCTCACACATGACCAAATTTGAAACTCATTGAATTTGATTCAACATTGAAAAGTGATGAAAATGAGCGAGTTTTGGCCAAAAATTAAGGCTATAGCCTTGCTATTTTGCTCAAACATGACCAAATGTGAAATTGATTGATTTTGATTCAACATTGAAAAGTGATGAAAATGAGCGATTTTTGGCCAAAAAGTAAGGCAATAGCCTTGGTATTTTGCTCACACATGACCAAATTTGAAACTCATTGAATTTGATTCAACATTGAAAAGTGATGAAAATGAGCGAGTTTTGGCCAAAAAGTAAGGCTATAGCCTTGGTATTTTGCTCACAAATGACTAAATGTGACATTGATTGATTGTGATTCAACATTGAAAAGTCATGAAAATGAGCGATTTGTTGCCAAAGAGTAAGGCTATAGCCTTGGTATTTTGCTCAACAATGACCAAATTTGACATTGATTGATTTTGATTCAACATTGACCAGTGATGAAAATGAGCGATTTTTGCCCAAGAAGTAAGGCAATAGCCTTGGTATTTTGCTGAAAAATGACCAAATTTGACACTCATTGAGTTGGATTCATCATTGAAAAGTGATGAAAATGAGCGATTTTTGGCCAAACAGTAAGGCTATAGCCATGGTATTTTCCTCAAACATGACCAAATGTGAAATTGATTGACTTTGATTCAACATTGAAAAGTGATGAAAATGAGCGATTTTTGGCCAGAAAGTAAGGCAATAGCCTTGGTATTTTGCTCAAACATAACCAAATTTGAAACTCATTGATTTTGATTCAACATTGAAAGGTGATGACAATGAGCGACTTTTGGCCAAAAAGTAAGGCTATAGCATTGCTATTAGGCTCAAAAGTAACTAAATTTGACATTGATTAATTTTCATTCAACATTGGAAAGTGATCAAAATGAGCGATTGTTGGCCAAAGAGTAAGGCTATAGCCTTAGTATTTTGCTCAAAAATGACCAAATTTGAAATTGAGTGATTTTGATTCAACATTGAAAAGCGATGAAAATGAGGGATGTTTGGCCAAAAAGTAAGGCAATAGCCTTGGTATTTTGCTCACACATGACCAAATTTGAAACTCATTGAATTTGATTCAACATTGAAAAGTGATGAAAATGAACGATTATTGGCCAAAAAGTAAGGCTATAGCATTGCTACTAGGCTCAAAAGTAACTAAATTTGACATTGATTAATTTTCATTCAACATTGGAAAGTGATCAAAATGAGCGATTGTTGGCCAAAGAGTAAGGCTATAGCCTTAGTATTTTGCTCAAAAATGACCAAATTTGAAATTGAGTGATGTTGATTCAACATTGAAAAGTGATGAAAATGAGCGATTTTTGGCCAAAAAGTAAGGCTATAGCCTTGGTATTTTGCTCAAACATGACTAAATGTGACATTGATTAATTTTCATTCAACATTGGAAAGTGATGAAAATGAGCGATTGTTGGCCAAAAAGTAAGGCTATAGCCTTAGTATTTTGCTCACAAATGACCAAATTTGAAATTGAGTGATTTTGATTCAACATTGAAAAGTGATGAAAATGAGCGATTTTTGGCCAAAAAGTAAGGCTATAGCCTTGGTATTTTGCTCAAAAATGACTAAATGTGACATTGATTGATTTTGATTCAACATTGAAAGCTCATGAAAATGAGCGATTTGTGGCCAAAAAGTAAGGCTATAGCCTTGGTATTTTCCTCAAAAATGACCAAATTTCAAATTGATTGACTTTGATTCCACATTGAAAAGTGATGAAAATGAGCGATTTTTGGCCAAAAAGTAAGGCTATAGCCTTGGTATTTTGCTCAAAAATGACTAAATGTGACATTGATTAATTTTCATTCAACATTGGAAAGTGATGAAAATGAGCGATTGTTGGCCAAAAAGTAAGGCTATAGCCTTAGTATTTTGCTCACAAATGACCAAATTTGAAATTGAGTGATTTTGATTCAACATTGAAAAGTGATGAAAATGAGCGATTTTTGGCCAAAAAGTAAGGCTATAGCCTTAGTATTGTTCTCAAAAATGAACAAATTTGAAATTGAGTGATTTTGATTCAACATTGAAAAGTGATGAAAATGAGCGATTTTTGGCCAAAAAGTAAGGCTATAGCCTTGGTATTTCGCTCAAAAATGACTAAATGTGACATTGATTGATTTTGATTCAACATTGAAAGCTCATGAAAATGAGCGATTTTTGGCCAAAAAGTAAGGCTATAGCCTTGGTATTTTCCTCACAAATGACCAAATTTGAAATTGATTGACTTTGATTCCACATTGAAAAGTGATGAAAATGAGCGATTTTTGGCCAAAAAGTAAGGCAATAGCCTTGGTATTTTGCTCAAAAATGACCAAATTTGACACTCATTGAGTTTGATTCAACATTGAAAAGTGATGAAAATGAGCGATTTTTGGCCAAAAAGTAAGGCTATAGCCTTGGTATTTTGCTCAAAAGTAACTAAATTTGACATTGATTAATTTTCATTCAACATTGGAAAGTGATGAAAATGAGCGATTGTTGGCCAAAAAGTAAGGCTATAGCCTTAGTATTGTGCTCAAAAATGACCAAATTTGAAATTGAGTGAGTTTGATTCAACATTGAAAAGTGATGAAAATGAGCGATTTTTGGCCAAAAAGTAAGGCTATAGCCTTGGTATTTTGCTCAAAAATGACTAAATGTGACATTGATTGATTTTGATTCAACATTGAAAGGTGATGAAAATGAGCGATTTTTGGCCAAAAAGTAAGGCTATAGCCTTGGTATTTTGCTCAAAAGTAACTAAATTTGACATTGATTAATTTTCATTCAACATTGGAAAGTGATGAAAATGAGCGATTGTTGGCCAAAAAGTAAGGCTATAGCCTTAGTATTTTGCTCAAAAATGACCAAATTTGAAATTGAGTGAGTTTGATTCAACATTGAAAAGTGATGAAAATGAGCGATTTTTGGCCAAAAAGTAAGGCTATAGCCTTGCTATTTTGCTCAAAAGTAACTAAATTTGACATTGATTAATTTTCATTCAAAATTGGAAAGTGATGAAAATGAGCGATTGTTGGCCAAAAAGTAAGGCTATAGCCTTAGTATTTTGCTCAAAAATGACCAAATTTGAAATTGAGTGATCTTGATTCAACATTGACAAGTGATGAAAATGAGCGATTTGTGGCCAAAAAGTAAGGCTATAGCCTTGGTATTTTCCTCAAAAATGACCAAATTTGAAAGTGATTGACTTTGATTCCACATTGAAAAGTGATGAAAATGAGCGATTTTTGGCCAAAAAGTAAGGCTATAGCCTTGGTATTTTGCTCAAAAATGACTAAATGTGACATTGATTAATTTTGATTCAACATTGAAAGCTCATGAAAATGAGCGATTTTTGGCCAAAAAGTAAGGCTATAGCCTTGGTATTTTCCTCAAAAATGACCAAATTTGACATTGATTGACTTTGATTCCACATTGAAAAGTGATGAAAATGAGCGATTTTTGGCCAAAAAGTAAGGCAATAGCCTTGGTATTTTGCTCAAAAATGACCAAATTTGACACTCATTGAGTTTGATTCAACATTGAAAAGTGATGAAAATGAGCGATTTTTGGCCAAAAAGTAAGGCTATAGCCTTGGTATTTTGCTCAAAAGTAACTAAATTTGACATTGATTAATTTTCATTCAACATTGGAAAGTGATGAAAATGAGCGATTGTTGGCCAAAAAGTAAGGCTATAGCCTTAGTATTGTGCTCAAAGATGACCAAATTTGAAATTGAGTGAGTTTGATTCAACATTGAAAAGTGATGAAAATGAGCGATTTTTGGCCAAAAAGTAAGGCTATAGCCTTGGTATTTTGCTCAAAAATGACTAAATGTGACATTGATTGATTTTGATTCAACATTGAAAGGTGATGAAAATGAGCGATTTTTGGCCAAAAAGTAAGGCTATAGCCTTGGTATTTTGCTCAAAAGTAACTAAATTTGACATTGATTAATTTTCATTCAACATTGGAAAGTGATGAAAATGAGCGATTGTTGGCCAAAAAGTAAGGCTATAGCCTTAGTATTTTGCTCAAAAATGACCAAATTTGAAATTGAGTGAGTTTGATTCAACATTGAAAAGTGATGAAAATGAGCGATTTTTGGCCAAAAAGTAAGGCTATAGCCTTGCTATTTTGCTCAAAAGTAACTAAATTTGACATTGATTAATTTTCATTCAAAATTGGAAAGTGATGAAAATGAGCGATTGTTGGCCAAAAAGTAAGGCTATAGCCTTAGTATTTTGCTCAAAAATGACCAAATTTGAAATTGAGTGATCTTGATTCAACATTGACAAGTGATGAAAATGAGCGATTTGTGGCCAAAAAGTAAGGCTATAGCCTTGGTATTTTCCTCAAAAATGACCAAATTTGAAAGTGATTGACTTTGATTCCACATTGAAAAGTGATGAAAATGAGCGATTTTTGGCCAAAAAGTAAGGCTATAGCCTTGGTATTTTGCTCAAAAATGACTAAATGTGACATTGATTAATTTTGATTCAACATTGAAAGCTCATGAAAATGAGCGATTTTTGGCCAAAAAGTAAGGCTATAGCCTTGGTATTTTCCTCAAAAATGACCAAATTTGACATTGATTGACTTTGATTCCACATTGAAAAGTGATGAAAATGAGCGATTTTTGGCCAAAAAGTAAGGCAATAGCCTTGGTATTTTGCTCAAAAATGACCAAATTTGACACTCATTGAGTTTGATTCAACATTGAAAAGTGATGAAAATGAGCGATTTTTGGCCAAAAAGTAAGGCTATAGCCTTGGTATTTTGCTCAAAAGTAACTAAATTTGACATTGATTAATTTTCATTCAACATTGGAAAGTGATGAAAATGAGCGATTGTTGGCCAAAAAGTAAGGCTATAGCCTTAGTATTGTGCTCAAAGATGACCAAATTTGAAATTGAGTGAGTTTGATTCAACATTGAAAAGTGATGAAAATGAGCGATTTTTGGCCAAAAAGTAAGGCTATAGCCTTGGTATTTTGCTCAAAAATGACTAAATGTGACATTGATTGATTTTGATTCAACATTGAAAGGTGATGAAAATGAGCGATTTTTGGCCAAAAAGTAAGGCTATAGCCTTGGTATTTTGCTCAAAAGTAACTAAATTTGACATTGATTAATTTTCATTCAACATTGGAAAGTGATGAAAATGAGCGATTGTTGGCCAAAAAGTAAGGCTATAGCCTTAGTATTTTGCTCAAAAATGACCAAATTTGAAATTGAGTGAGTTTGATTCAACATTGAAAAGTGATGAAAATGAGCGATTTTTGGCCAAAAAGTAAGGCTATAGCCTTGGTATTTTGCTCAAAAATGACTAAATGTGACATTGATTGATTTTGATTCAACATTGAAAGGTGATGAAAATGAGCGATTTGTGGCCAAAAAGTAGGGCTATAGCCTTAGTATTTTGCTCAAAAATGACCAAATTTGAAATTGAGTGATTTTGATTCAACATTGAAAAGTGATGAAAATGAGCGATGTTTGGCCAAAAAGTAAGGCTATAGCCTTAGTATTCTGCTCAAAAATGACCACATTTGAAATTGATTGACTTTGATTCAACATTGAAAAGTGATGAAAATGAGCGAGTGTTGGCCAAAAAGTAAGGCTATAGCCTTGGTATTTTCCTCAAAAATGACCAAATTTGAAATTGATTGACTTTGATTCCACATTGAAAAGTGATGAAAATGAGCGATTTTTGGCCAAAAAGTAAGGCAATAGCCTTGGTATTTTGCTCAAAAATGACCAAATTTGAAACTCATTGAGTTTGATTCGACATTGAAAAGTGATGAAAATAAACGATTATTGGCCAAAAAGTAAGGCTATAGCCTTGGTATTTTGCTCAAAAGTAACTAAATTTGACATTGATTAATTTTCATTCAAAATTGGAAAGTGATGAAAATGAGCGATTGTTGGCCAAAAAGTAAGGCTATAGCCTTAGTATTTTGCTCAAAAATGACCAAATTTGAAATTGAGTGATCTTGATTCAACATTGACAAGTGATGAAAATGAGCGATTGTTGGCCAAAGAGTAAGGCTATAGCCTTAGTATTTTGCTCAAAAATGACCAAATTTGAAATTGAGTGATGTTGATTCAACATTGAAAAGTGATGAAAATGAGCGATTTTTGGCCAAAAAGTAAGGCAATAGCCTTGGTATTTTGCTCAAACATGACTAAATGTGACATTGATTAATTTTCATTCAACATTGGAAAGTGATGAAAATGAGCGATTGTTGGCCAAAAAGTAAGGCTATAGCCTTAGTATTTTGCTCACAAATGACCAAATTTGAAATTGAGTGATTTTGATTCAACATTGAAAAGTGATGAAAATGAGCGATTTTTGGCCAAAAAGTAAGGCTATAGCCTTAGTATTGTTCTCAAAAATGGCCAAATTTGAAATTGAGTGATTTTGATTCAACATTGAAAAGTGATGAAAATGAGCGATTTTTGGCCAAAAAGTAAGGCTATAGCCTTGGTATTTTGCTCAAAAATGACTAAATGTGACATTGATTGATTGTGATTCAACATTGAAAGCTCATGAAAATGAGCGATTTGTGGCCAAAAAGTAAGGCTATAGCCTTGGTATTTTCCTCAAAAATGACCAAATTTGAAATTGATTGACTTTGATTCCACATTGAAAAGTGATGAAAATGAGCGATTTTTGGCCAAAAAGTAAGGCTATAGCCTTGGTATTTTGCTCAAAAGTAACTAAATTTGACATTGATTAATTTTCATTCAACATTGGAAAGTGATGAAAATGAGCGATTGTTGGCCAAAAAGTAAGGCTATAGCCTTAGTATTGTGCTCAAAAATGACCAAATTTGAAATTGAGTGAGTTTGATTCAACATTGAAAAGTGATGAAAATGAGCGATTTTTGGCCAAAAAGTAAGGATATAGCCTTGGTATTTTGCTCAAAAGTAACTAAATTTGACATTGATTAATTTTCATTCAACATTGGAAAGTGATGAAAATGAGCGATTATTGGCCAAAAAGTAAGGCTATAGCCTTAGTATTTTGCTCAAAAATGACCAAATTTGAAATTGAGTGAGTTTGATTCAACATTGAAAAGTGATGAAAATGAGCGATTTTTGGCCAAAAAGTAAGGCTATAGCCTTGGTATTTTGCTCAAAAATGACTAAATGTGACATTGATTGATTTTGATTCAACATTGAAAGGTGATGAAAATGAGCGATTTGTGGCCAAAAAGTAGGGCTATAGCCTTAGTATTTTGCTCAAAAATGACCAAATTTGAAATTGATTGACTTTGATTCAACATTGACAAGTGATGAAAATGAGCGATGGTTGGCCAAAAAGTAAGGCTATAGCCTTAGTATTCTGCTCAAAAATGACCACATTTGAAATTGATTGACTTTGATTCAACATTGAAAAGTGATGAAAATGAGCGATTGTTGGCCAAAAAGTAAGGCTATAGCCTTGGTATTTTCCTCAAAAATGACCAAATTTGAAATTGATTGACTTTGATTCCACATTGAAAAGTGATGAAAATGAGCGATTATTGGCCAAAAAGTAAGGCAATAGCCTTGGTATTTTGCTCAAAAATGACCAAATTTGAAACTCATTGAGTTTGATTCAACATTGAAAAGTGATGAAAATGAACGATTATTGGCCAAAAAGTAAGGCTATAGCCTTGCTATTTTGCTCAAAAGTAACTAAATTTGACATTGATTAATTTTCATTCAACATTGGAAAGTGATGACAATGAGCGATTTTTGGCCAAAAAGTAAGGCTATAGCCTTAGTATTCTGCTCAAAATGACCACATTTGAAATTGATTGACTTTGATTCAACATTGAAAAGTGATGAAAATGAGCGATTTTTGGCCAAAAAGTAAGGCAATAGCCTTGGTATTTTGCTCAAAAATGACCAAATTTGAAACTCATTGAGTTTGATTCAACATTGAAAAGTGATGAAAATGAGCGATTTTTGGCCAAAAAGTAAGGCTATAGCCTTGGTATTTTGCTCAAAAGTAACTAAATTTGACATTGATTAATTTTCATTCAACATTGAAAAGTGATGAAAATGAGCGATTTTTGGCCAAAAAGTAAGGGAATAGCCTTGGTATTTTGCTCAAACATGACCAAATTTGAAAGGCATTGAGTTTGATTCAACATTGAAAAGTGATGAAAATGAGCGATTTGTTGCCAAAAAGTAAGGCTATAGCCTTGGTATTTTGCTCAAACATGACCAAATTTGAAATTAATTGATTGTGATTCAACATTGACAAGTGATGACAATGAGCGATATATGGCTAAAAAGTAAGGCTATAGCCTTAGTATTTTGCTGAAAAATGACTAAATTTGACATTGATTGATTTTGAGTCAACATTGAAAAGTGATGACAATGAGCGATTTGTGGCCAAAAAGTAAGGCTATAGCCGTGGTAGTTTGCTCAAACATGACCAAATTTGAAATTGATTGATTTTGATTCAACATTGAAAAGTGATGAAAATGAGCGAGTTTTGGCCAAAAAGTAAGGCTATAGCTTTGCTATTTTGCTCAAAAGTAACTAAATTTGACATTGATTAATTTTCATTCAACATTGAAAAGTGATGAAAATGAGCGATTTTTGGCCAAAAAGTAAGGCTATAGCCGTGGTATTTTGCTCAAAACTGACCAAATTTGAAATTAATTGACTTTGATTCAACATTGAAAAGTGATGAAAGTGAGCGATTTTTGGCCAAAAAGTAAGGCTATAGCCTTGGTATTGTGCTCAAAAATGACCACATTTGAAATTAATTGATTTTGATTCAACATTGAAAAGTGATGAAAATATATAAAAAGTAAGGGTATAGACGTTTTATTTGTCCCAAATATGATTTAGAGTGAAAATCGTTGATTTTGAGAGGGATTGAAAGTGATTGAAAATAGCGAAGTTTAGGCAAAGAGTAAATCTATAGGCTGGTTCGTTATCCAAGAAATTACCAAAATTGAAATTCTTTAATTTTCAGTTTAGAGGCGAATGGAAAGAAAATGAGAGATTCTTGACCATGGTTCTTGATCATGGTTGTATTGTTTTAACAGAGGTATAAGCATTCAAAATCAACAGAGAGGTAATCTCATGGCAGTGGGTAATCTGATGAAAAGAGGCGGCCACTAAAATTAAAGGATATGGATTGAAACCAAATTTTGCATAGCATTACCAGATAAAAATTTGCAATCATAATCCTGTAATTTCAAGACAGGCCATTTTCGGATAAAATATCCATTCCTTAAATCAAGACAATCTGTCTAAATGTGTCCCTTTACAAAAGCATGATAATATAAAACGTTTGGTTGAGTGGACAACAAGTTTGCAAACGCAAGCTTCATATTCACGAAAAAAGCAAATACAGTAATAATCCCGTTATAACGTACTTTGCTATAACGTACCTTCAGATATAACGTACTGTAGTGGCCGGTCCGGCAAAAGATTCATACAAACCCTTATAAAATACTCCGGTTATAGCGTACTCATTTATTACGTACTTTCAGCTATAACGTACTCGTTTTGTGGTTCCACAAGACAAATTACTCCGGTTATAACGTACTTCATATAGGCTTTGATGGCTATTTCTCTTTACGGTTCCGTCATATGAATCTGTGCTACCTTGGCAGTAGCTTTATTACCAAATAGAGGTTCATTGAAGACTGTGGTAGCACACCCATGTGCTATAGCTATACACAAATAGCTTTAGAAATCGTACACCTACGTTAGTTCTAAAGTGTACCATTTCAGTGTTGACAGAGCCTTTGCAAATTTGAAACGGGATATAGAGCCACCTATAAAGTCAAAAACGAAGAACTCACTGACACTACCTGTTCAAAACCATGCTGTGGACTTCATTAGGCTTTGAAGTAGCTAATGATGGAAACTTTAATTAGAAAGTGCACTATTATCGATGTGTTTTAATTTCCCAGGTCCTCTAATATTGTACAGGAGAAAGTTATTCGAGTCTTTAAACGTCTTTAATTGTCTTTAATTGCGTATCTCTGCCTCAAAACGTAGTATAAGCATATATCATTCTGTAGATAGTAGTATAGTATAGAAATCTGATCGATTTCTGTTTCTTCTGGTTAAAACCTACTTCGAATATAACATACCAAATCACCGGTCCCTTGAAGTACGTTATAACCGGATTATACTGTAATTGCAAAAAACTGATATGCTAGCTTGATCTGCACTTACGGATATTCAAACTGTGACAAATTGTACCCATTGCACTTAAAAGCTGGGTATCAATATGGATGCATGACCTCTAAACAAGTAAACGCATGTCACAAAACCTGGTTTCTAAACCAACAAGAGGGCAAAATTTTCTTAATAGGGTTGTAAAAGCACCCCATCCAATAAAGACTAACAATTGTAAAGCAATATTGCGTTAGATGAACTTTACACAAGGACTAACATTAATTTCATAATTGAAACAAAGCGATTACGATTAAAAGCAGACCATCAATCAATTCATACAAAGTAAATGACACAAAATATCATAAATAAAACCGGATTCAGTCTCATTAAAAACTGCACTTTCTATTATATGCGTTGGATACGAATGTAAGAAGGTATATATTGAATTCAATGATGATGTTAAATCGCAAGAGCATTTACAATCACTGACTGCTGCTCATCTTTATGTTGCTTCTTATTACCAGTAGCTGTGGAGGCACTTGCAGGTCTTCCCACATACCTAAATCAATAGATCAAGATCACTTGTGAAAAACCGAGATCGCAAGTAGGAAGGGAGTTAATAAATAGGGGTGTTGGGCTTTCTACAACAGTCTTTTATAATGGGGGTGTTAATATATGGAAATGGATGGTGAAATTTTTGAAAATTTGCAATCGGGGTCTAGTATTGGGTGCCAAAGAGTAAGCAATTCCTCCCATTTTTCCAAATTACAACAATATTCATATTTTATGTTTATTGAGTTTATTGAGGTACCATTCGATATCACCATTCGATATCACCATTCGATATCACCATTCGATATCACCATTCGATATCACCGTTCGATATCACCATTCGATATCACCATTACTCTCCCAAAGCTTTCCATCAGCATGAATGCTAAGAGGAAGTATGATGCGTAAGGACTGGAATGCAACAAGTGCCTATCATGTAGCCAGGTGCTGCGCTTTATATGCAAAGGTGCTCAAGGATAACAAGAAGTCAACTTTCCTCAACTCTGTAATTTCGTTGCTGACGGATTTTTATCCCTGTTGTTTATTATGTATGCTAGTCTCTGCATAATGCATCCTTCGTAAAGAGCTTCACATCTGCATGACATTTATCTGTAGTACCAACAGACTATGTAAAGATGTTTATCCCGTTCACTAGCAGTGTTCATCTTCCAAATCTTGGTTTGCTTCATTATACGTCAAATTTAGTACTTCTGTGGTTTCACTGCAGCTTTTGAAGTCATTTCTTTTCAAGTTCTTACCTGTGCTTTCTTAATCCTCTACTGATGATGACTTTCAGATGAATCAAAACAATACTACAAGTCTAAGTCAACCGACTATGTCAATCAGTCTACAAATAATTTCGAATTAATTTCAACGTAACGTCACATTATGACTAGAAATGAAAACATCAGTTCCCTGCTTTTTTCACCATTCTTATCATACTTCATTCTTAAGTGGCGCCTTACTACAATTGCTGTTATACTCACATGATGCTAAATGATTTCTATAAACTGTGATAGAACCTAACAATCCCAAGTTATTATGAAAGAATAAAACTTTGTGCCTGGCTAATGGGTAATTAGCCATTACAACAACACTAGCTACAATCCTGAAATGGCAATAAAACTTTTCAGGTAGGAAAAGACTTTGTTTCGATAAGAATCTCAATTAGAAGAAACAAATTTCTTCCACAATCTAAGCTATGAAAGGCCTATCAAGCGCTGGCTAAAATTCAACTCCAATAATATTATTTGGGGGCAGCAGACTGCCAAATTCGAAGCTGCAGACATTTCAGCCTCTGCAGGACAGAGCCCTCTCAATCATTGAAAATGTCACACAAAAGGATCCCTGAACATTGGTAAAATCATCTCTTTTGATCGATCTGTTATGACATACAAAATAGCAAATAAGCAGAGCATGGAGAACCTCTGGTATAAATATAGACTGATGAACGAAATTTCTACGTATAACAGAAGAAACAAAAGAAATATGAACATCCCAAGGATTCAGCTGGAATACAAAATAAGAGGCTTCCGCCATTCTGGAATCAAAGTGTTGAATGAAATACCTAAATTGCAATAAGGAAAACCCCTCGTCCTATCAGTTCAAAAGAAAATTAGAAAAATTTGATGAGCCTAGTAAACCTTACATTGTTAGTTTATGATATACTTTATTTTCTGATTGGATATTGTCCAAAAGTATGAACTTAGAAAAACAAAACAAACCGTGTCTAAAGATAGGTCATATGGGTAAAAATATTAAGTAGAAATTTATAAGGGACAAACCTAACGATTCTTGAACCATTAGTAGCAGTGACAATTCGTGGCTGAACAAAAAACCAAGAGCCCATATTTTTAGGCTCCTCTTGGACCCATTCAATAATTGCATTTGGGAATCGTTCAACTTCCCGTTTGACCAGATCAAAAGGGAAGGGAGAAATCTGGAAAAAAAGAAAATTAACCATAAGACAAAAAAAATTCCTGCTAACTGTTAAGATGATGCTTAAAGTTCAGAGCGACTATTGCAAAAGCAAGGATTTAGACATTCAACCCTTTAAAGAAAAATAGCCGGAGTTGTCAACAGAAAATGAAGACTCTTAGAGAGGCTACAGCAGGAGAAGATTTAGCTGTAACTGTTTTAATAACTAAAGACCTATTTCTTTGTCTAATAGCAAAAGACAACATGTTGTTTCAGCTAGTGCATGACACAATAACATTTCATTTGCATTTTTTCTATATACAAGATGCAGGATTCAATTCAATAATTGGGCTACCAATACTACCATCATACTTTATATACTCTGGGACCATGCAATCACATGTGTCCTGATAAATGGCTTCCTACCTGTTCAACACGTGCAATAGCGATCTCCTCGTCAAGGCCTTGAACTTCGCGTTCCTAATAGATCAAAGAGGATAGTAAAAAGAAACTTCAATTAAGGCTGAAATCTGTAAAACTGAAATTCAAAATTCATCAAATAAAGTTCTTCGGGAAAATGTTTCCAATCACATGTGGACTTCCAACAGAACATCTACGCAAAAATGATGTGTAGCATTGAATATCAACATCCCCCAATACAGAATGAAGTTTGGAATAAACAAAATTATTAAAAGGGAGATGAAAATTACAATAGAAAACTGCTCAAAAACTTGCGAGCTGCCTCGCTAACATGAAGGAGACTTTATGCAGCAAATTTTCCCACAACGACCCTATTTTCCTTTTACTTTGTTATTTTCCTTTATATTGCAACCAAAACTCTAATCAAATAGCACTCTTGTGGCCAGAAACCAGACTGAAACTTCAATTCTTAGTACACTGGCAGCATAGTACAACAAAAACCAACCTTAAGTATTTCGTAGTAAATTTTCCCTGAACAGAAGACAAGCTTTTTCACGCTTTCACTGTTTTCTGCAGCAGCACCAGTCTCTGAATACAGTCTTGTGAATGAAGTGCCTTCAGTCATTTCACATAGGTCCGAGCGTGCTTCTTTAGCACGTAACAGACTCTTTGGTGACATGATAACAAGCTGGAAAAAAGCAAAAAATATGTGCTGCTGATCAAACCCCAAGCAAATACCACAGCTAGTTTACAGACAGAAGCTCTTTTGAGATAAAATTCCCAATAAAATCCCTGAGTCAATTTCATCCAACTAAGGATGACTGG
Source organism: Mastigias papua (assembly GCA_964019165.1). NCBI lineage: Eukaryota > Metazoa > Cnidaria > Scyphozoa > Rhizostomeae > Mastigiidae > Mastigias > Mastigias papua. The sequence goes on along the minus strand of OZ025278.1, from coordinate 15,850,236 downwards.
AATAGTTTGCACTTGAGACAAATATAAATTTTTTTACGACAAATTGCTGCTATGGATAAGTCTTGACGAGTAAGCAGGGGAAATAATGACAATTTATAAGTTGCCCATATTGCTACTGAACAGCACAATGAGGGGGGAAACACAGTTATAAAAAAAACATAAAATACAAAGCTTATCGAAAAGCAGACGGGCTTGAAAGCATTTGATTTCATCAGCAATAAAAAAGGGTCATATTTAATTAACTAATCAGGAAAACTATGGAGTAGTTTTAAAATTCTTTCAAAATCAAGCCCGCAACATTAAGAGTGAAGTTTGCAATTTACTTTTAGAGTCCAGTATGCATGTGGTTTCTTAAGTTTTGCTCGATTTCAGTGTCATGTTTCTTATATCCTTGCTTCTTACTAAAAACTGTGCAGTTCCAAAAAATAGGTATACATAAAATCAAATTGTGCTTTGAAATAATATGAATTTGCATCTGAACTAAAGTAATCATTTGAGAAAACAATCTGACGTACAGGCTTACGAAAGTCCATGTTCATCTGCCGTCGTAACGCATGAAAATAATTTGCTGGTGTTGTACAGTTGACGATCTAAATTAGAAAAAAAACAATGACAGTTGTACAGTTGACGATCTAAATTAGAAAAAAAACAATGACAGCAGAAATAACCTCTCAGAGCCCGGGAAATGAGCACTTCTCTTGTATGATTCGCTATGAGGCATGCACCATGCAAGAGAATATTGGTATGAACAGTATCGAACAGGAGGCAAGAAAGCAAGTAATGTCTAGAAAAGCATAGGCACTAATGAATTTGATATCTAAGATAACAAGAGGCGAGCAATCTGTTCATACAAACTAAATGTGTCCATTAAATTCCTAAATCAATTCAAGTCTGTCCTAAACAGCTCACTGCCAGAATATAAATAATCACTTGGGCAAGATAGGAATGAGTCCAATAGCCAGGTCTCCCAAACTAGTTCATATTTCAATCTGTATATGAAAAGTAAAGGCAAAATTATAAATTCTGTATGCTGGAGAATGCCTCATAGAAATGGCAATTATCACGGACAAACGGCTTTGTGGGGCCAGGTACCCGGTTACTTTCCATGCCTTCACCTGCAGAGTATTGCGAGCAAACTGACAGCGGACACCCATTTGCTGAAGCATTTACAGAAATGTATCCAATTGCAGCAGAGAAGACAGAGAGCAACCACCCAAAATATGTCCTGAGCCTCGCCTCAGGCCACCTCAGACTCTCCACGCTACAGGTGGGTGCTATTACAAGTTGTCTACTTTTCCTTCCGTACATTAAAAAGTGATGAAAATAGCAAAATTTCACTCAGATCCAGTAACGCTACTTAGCCTTAAGTCTTTTTAAAACAAGCTTCGTACCATCATGAAAATGAAGAGCAACTGTTAAATACATACATTGAATAAAAAGATAAAATCTGACAGATGCATAAATGATACTTTAAGTAAACAAAGGTATTATGTCACAAGATTTCCAAAGACCAACAAAATATGGGGATAATTCAGAATTCTGCAAAAAGTCCAAATATTGAATAGGATAACTTCTGATTTTCCACACAATATAAAAATAATTCTTAAGAGACTGAGAATTAATGAAAATCATACCTGCCAGTTGCAATGGTATAGCTGCTTTAGTTCAAATTCATCCTCTCTGAAATTCTTAAATTGAGGGAGAAGAAAGCAAATGAATGCAACGTAGTTTAAGTAAAAAATTGAACAAATTTAGCGGTAAGGTGAGGTAAATTTACTGCCATTCACTTCAACTTAAACATACTGGAAAGTCATGTTGCACAATTAAAATCAGATCAAGAAAGCATTGAAGAGTAATCCTCGCAGATTATGTCTAAGGATTGGTGGCATTGGCTTCCCTCAAAAAAAGTAACCAGGAGACAAGCGACAACGTTCTGGAAAAAAGTTAAACACGTTTGTCATTGACAGTGCCCATCATATAGGTCCTAAAACATTCAGAAGTAGGAAAGCAAACCAGAAAGTCATTGTTAGACTTACATGGTGACATAGAACTGCAATTTATCATGCACGAAAAATCCAGTAAAGTTCAAATTCGCTTAGATTTGACCAAACCTGAGCTTAACCTTATTATGGCAGCTAATGATTTGCTCAAGTAGTATAATGACTCATTGGCATTCACTGATGTGAATTGCTATCCCCGCACTAAGCTTAATGCGAAGCTAATGCCCATAGCAGCAGGATTTGTCTCAATGGGTTGTCCAAGGCAACACTTTCGCAGTCTCCATCTGTCTTTTCCAAACCATGCCGAAACAAAAAATAATATCTTTGTAGTCCCCTTGTATTTCGACCACAATGCAATTCCTGGTCTTTGTGACATTAATTCCTAGTTACGTTTATTAATATGTTTGAGCACAAAATAAACCCATTTCTATGAGTTGAGCTTGCATTTCTTGTCATTTGTGTTAATTCATTTTTTCTGTTAAGCTTAGTACTTACTAAGTGTTAAAGTGTGTTTCAAGTGCGCACACCCTTTGAGAGTTTAACTGTGGAATGTGAACCCAGAGGCGTACTCACTAGTACATTTTTTAAATGCATGAGCTTAACTGAGAACAGTTAAGACTTATGAGACAGCAAGAAGATGTCAAAATCTTACAAAGAGGAAGCGAAGAAGGCAACTATGGATACATGATGTCTAGAAGAAGAGAGAAGAGGTTAGTATTTCTAGCATCTTGTTTGAGGAGTTGAAGAACAGCTGCGAGTACATTTTTCATTATTTCCGAATGGCACCAGACCGCTTTCATTTTTCGTTTCATTTCAAAATACTTATACAGATTATAAGTTTCATACAAGATATGTTTTTCAAACTGACCTGTTTAACTGAAAACACTAATACTAAGAAGAAAGGAAATTAATATACCTAATTTACCATATAATATAATAAAAAATCTATAAAAAGGAAAGTTTAGGTGAAATTAAAGTTAAATCTCCTTCAGTAGTTGTACTTTGAATATTTTCAGGGAGGGTGCCAATTATGTTTCTCATTCTAGACTATTCCAGAGCTCTGCACCGTGAAAAGAAAAAGGCCTTTTTATCGTTTTCAGTAACAGTATCCTAACATCAGTACATATGATGAGCACAGAAACGATTCTCTGTCATCTGCACATTTTATGAATAATTTTCTCAAGTAGTCAGGGGCAAGTAGATTCAGAGACTTGTAAATCCGCGTGAAGGTCTCTGTTTTTACAAGTTAACTGACAGCTGACTAACCAAGATTCAGAATTAGCGGAGCAGTAGAAGCATCGTATGAGCTGTTTGCTACCATTCTTGAAGCTCTATTTTGGATTTTTTGCAAAACGCTAATTTTGGATTCACTACAGCAGCCCTAAAAGGACCAACAGCAACTCAGAAGGGGCTCATCAATTCTTCTATGCATTTTCTTCACCATGTCAGATGGAAGATATTTCTTAGCATACTGAATAATTCCAAGAGATCGATTAGCTATGGTCTTGAGAGTATTGATATGGTTGTCCCATTTTAGTTGACTGTCTATCAGAAGTCCTAAGTACTTTGTATCGGTAATCATTTCAATTGCTTGATGACCTACAGAAAAAGATGGTTGAGCATCAGTCTGTCCTTCGATCCTATGGATGTTTGGACCAGAACCTATAACAAGTGACTGTGTTTTCACAACGCTCAGAGAAAACTTGTTTACTTGCAACCAATCCTGTAGCTTCAAAAGATCTAAGTTAAGGTCATTCTGTAGGTTATCAATGCATTTTGAAGAGAAAGAGATAGTCGTGTCATCAGCATACATGCCAACAAGAGATTTTTGCAGAGAAAGAGGCACATCATTGATGTAAATCAGGAATAAGGGCGGACCAAGACAGCAGCTTTGAGAAACAATACAAATTATTCCCTTCACATCAGAGGAAGTGCCCAGTCGAAAGGACACAGTAGTAATCATACTCATTTCGCATTGGCAGAACGACTGATTAACATTGTTTCTGAGACTTGTGAACTCTACAAGTGGATATTGCCTGTATGTTTCCCTACAAATAAGTTCGAGCCCACATGTGCATCAATCAACTTCCTCCTGATGATGTGTTACATTCTGTCACACTTCAGAACTTCAAATGCCAAGATCAAAACATTCTGTTCTGCAAATACAACTTTTTTTGAGCACTCACCCTCAGGAATTCAAACACACCGCATATACTAACTAGGCTTTGTGAACTTAAACTTGCAGAGAGTACCAGGTTTTCGTCTCTGTAGGTATTTTCAATTGTGGTTACTTTGTAAATGATCTCCTTTTGGAATCAGCAAACCTCTTGTCTAGGTCATTCAGCTATTTCGTTTTGCTACAGCTGCATTGAAATTTCGATCCTTGTTCTCCCATTTGTACTGTTGATATGTTTTTGCACTTTATTGCATGGCAACGAAATTATCTTAGCAAATTATGCTTTCACAAGTTCAAGCACAAATTTATGGATTCCATAAACCAAATGTGTCCTGCCAACGATGGCATTGAGACGGCAGAACACTTTTTGTTGCTCTACCCAGCATTTGAGGTTGAACGTTGAAATCTTCTTGCCGGAGTCTTTTAATTACTACAACCATTTGGATATACTAATCTTTCAAACAAGTTATTTACACAACTACTAATATACGATGATTTAGACCTCCATCATGACCTCAACAGAAATATAATTGAGCTGATTCTCCAATAAATCCACACAACTGGTCGATTCCTTTAAGGTCACTGTAACACAACCATCATGTTCACCTTTCATCAAGTCCCTTGTCGTATAGTTGCCTATTTCTCTCTTAGCCCATTTCCCATTTGACGCTTGGCTTATAAAGTGCCAATGCCTAATCATCTGTAAGCCATACTGATCTTGAAAAACCACCAATCTAACTATTTAACTAACTGCAATTAGTTTGCAGTGTTTGTCACTAAGGAGGTCCTCTGTGTGTGCGTGCGTGTGTGCGTGTGTGTGTGCAGTCTCCTAGGGCATCAAAGTTGGAATGTCCCTGGATACTTGTATTCGTATTGAATAGTGTTTATCTCTATGTAGTACTGTATTTGTTTATTAGGTGTATTTAGATATATGTTTAATCCCAGGGAGTAGTAGTGCTATTTTGTTCTCCCTGGGTTTCGTCTTTGTAGTGTAGTTTAGTAGTTCGTAAGTAATGGTTTAAGAAATTTGTTATTGCAAGTTTTTATTTGCATCTTGTAGAAAACAAACTTAAGTAGATACAACGGAATTTTAGGTTCTCTGGTTGCTCGTAATAATAGACAGCTGATTCATAGATAGAGAACACAACACTAACATAACCAAGCGTAATGAAATTTACCACACAAAATTCATTAAAACATTTTCTAAAGGAATCTCACCGGAAATACATCTGGGTCATCATTACTTTGTTGTAAAAAGCGTTCCAGTCTAGCACTTGAATGTTCTGGTCCCTAGATACAAAGTAGTGATCTTCAATTTGCTTTCAGGTATGTACAAACTTTCAGAAATTTAACTCAACATCATCAGCAACAAAGTATGGCAGAGAGTCTAGTTTTTCAAGAAGACAAAATAACACAAACAATGAAATCTCAAAAAGGACAGCTAGATGAGAGTTGCAGTCAAAAAATAACAAGAATCAAATTCCTCGAGTGGTTATATATAACAAATCAGGGGGTATTATACAGAAGATGTAATGGGGAATAATATAAATCAAGAAGCTGAATTTACCATTCCTTCATATCCATGAGGCAAAAGCATGACAAGACCACTCTGACGTGCCCATTTATCTTGGCCACTACATATGAACTGATCAATGATGCACTGCAATAACAGAGACGTTGAATGATTGTATTCTAACTTCTACTTTTAGAGTCATAAACTCCTTCCACTTAATACGAAGGAAGCTTCATAAACATTCTTATTATACAGTTCTTACTTTACAGCCTTTGTAAGTGACGTATTACCAATGATATCAGAAAAAGATCAAAACTCTACATAGATAGAAAGTATTGAGATAGAGTTATGCCAACACATAATATTCTCACACCAGACAAGGACTAAAACAACCCTGTGGCTTATAATCAAATACCTCTGATTGGTCCCTGCCATTTTGGCTTTTACGTGCCGAAAGCGAGTCTGAAACCTAACTAGCCTAGTGAGGTATTCACATAAAGCTGCTTACAACTGAGGCGAACAATGGGATACCAAGAAAGATGATGGCTGAGAAGGGTTATACCAAGAAATGTCTACATACAGAAATAGTACAATAGCAGCATTGTTACATAGAACAAATAGACAAATATATACTGAAGAGAAAAAGTGAAATTCAATTTAAAGTTTAAAAGTTTGTGGCTTGTCCACGCCTTGTTTCTTCTACAAAACACATAGTACATGCGCCTTGGTGCAATGTCCATTATCTTTCTGATGCTTGCTTTTTCGGTACTATTGTCGGTGCTTAAATCTTTCATCAAGTATAACAATGAATCAGATCAAAACTCAAGAATGCCAAGAGCGCCCATAGAAATATTAATTAAGTTGATCTTATGATTTTACTTAAACTTCATTCATACAATCATACATTAAAACAAAACATCAAACCTCACTATCACAGGTAGTTTGAATTGATTAGCCTAGTTACACGTGACGAAAAAGCAAATAGACAAACAAATGGGGAAAACAGCAAGAAGCTAAAAGTAACTAAAATGAAATGAAATCAGGGCAGGTCCAAGGTTTGTCTTAGGGGCAAAAATACAATAGGGTGATCTCATGACTATGTTTGAGGTTTTCCTGATGATGAAATGAAGGTGATCTTTATCCATATCAAACTTTTTACACATATCAATAAAAGAATCAGCAGAACGACCGAAAATGCCAAGACAGCTAACAGAAAGATTTAAAAATTTGATGAGATAAAGTTGAGGTTCAATGCTTGAAGAAGCTGCTGGTACTTTTCTTTATTCCTTTGTGCACTGATATTCAAATATGCTTCAAAACCCACCATCATTTCGAGCAAAAAGAGTTTTTGATCTGCAGTGACAAAAAGAAGATCAGGACAGAACCTATCACCATTAATTATGCAAGGAGAGAGAAAGCCTGGTAGGTCAACATAAGGTAGAACAAACAATTTACTGTAAGGAGTAAGCAATATATTACAATGCTGAATTATGACGCCATATAAAATTCCCTTCGTCAAGGTATGTTTTGCAGCTTGCAACATGTAATAAACTTTCAGGACGAAAGTGGGAGGAGCAATCGGAAGTTTGACTAAGATTCCATCTAGCAAGATTTATATGGGTTGCCAATGAGTTATAGAGATATCTAACAGTGAAATTAAAGATGTTACATGGCATGTTGCTTTGAACAGTGGACCAGACAGAGTTTGCCACTATGAGGGTGGAAAAGACAAACTGTTGCCCTGTGAAATTAGCTCTTGTTGAAGGTGCCTAGTATGTTCTGTTCAAATGGATTTAAGGACATCCTTGGTGATTCTATATAAATCATCATATTTGATCTTTCACAGGAGCTTTTCCAAACATGATCGAATGTTGTTATTTGGAGATGACTTTACGATGCTACGCTGAATAGTTTGGCATTGAAGAAATTTCATTGAAGGAAGCTGAAGACTTAATCCAAAGTAATTTTTTTGGAAAGGATTATGCCACCCAATGTTGCATTTATTGGGAGTTCAAGTCACTCACGACTATGTCAGATCTTGGATATATTGGTAAATGTTAAGCCCCAGGAGACTTTGGAGAGAAGGTATGTTTGATAAAGGCAATGTAGTGCACCTATCCACTCTTACAATCACGTGTGCCCATTGGCACCATCTCGTATAACAATTTTAAAGTTACTGGTTTTCCTGTTCAATACTAAAGACAACAGCAGCACCATCAGCAAACTGGAAACAATGAACAAGGGTCTAATAGATGATTTGTTCCATTGTTATCTGAGAAACCAAGTTGTTTGAATTCTTCACCCTTTAAGAATTGGACAAATGTATTGAAGCACAAATTGAAAAGCCATGGGATTAAGCAGTCACTCCGTAAAACACCTTGTTTGACAGGAATAGCCGGAGTTCCAAATTGGTCTGTGATTATGGATTTTTGAAATCAGCGTAAAGGTTCGCTATCAGACTGAATACTGTCAAGAATGTGATGGTAGGATAAAACAGGAAGTATGAGATTATGATGGACTTTGCCAAAAGCATTTTTGAGATCAAGCAGTGTTACAACTAGATAAAGTTGCTTTCTACAGGCTTTGTTGATAATATACGCCATCATAGAGGTACGCACTAGAGTACCAGAAATCTTGGATGTGAAATCTTTCTTAATTTGAGCTTTGACATAGCAAATTCGCTTTAGGGATTCGTAGATTTAGTCACGAAGACATGATGCAAATATTTTAAGCATTATGGACTCTAGAGAGATAGGTCCGAAATTGTAAGGGTTATCAGAACTACCATTTTTGTGAATAAGGATCGTGCAAGCATTTTCTATAATGAAGGAAATGAGCTTGTTTTCCAAATGATGTGCATAATTTCAGCTAAGAGAGAGCGCCAATATGGACATCTTTTAAAGCATATGATTTATATCTGATCTAAAAGACTAGGAGAGGCTGAGGACTTAATGTGTTGTATGATAGGGGTGACTTTTGATAGCTTGGAGGTTGTAGGTTAAAACAATGCGTAGGAACTTGAAACGGAGGTATCCAGCTGCGTATAATAAACTGCTTGTTAGGAAAAGTGCCGATAGAATCTTACAAAAATGGTGAGTGCAATGGACCAATGTGAAAGAATGAAGTAATGATGAACGGTTCTTGGGCATGAAGGAATCAAGGAATCATGCTTCAAGCTAGCTGATGTGATGGAGGGAGTTGTTTGAATCTGGACCTTAAGAGATTAGAGATATGTCTTATTTCACGCAGTGGGGCATTATTACTACCTTTCAAATGTTTAAATTCCCATGTGTTGTGTGATTATTATACTTCATCTCTAGTTGACTTTGTTTCGATACGTTAACAGTTCCATAATTAACCGATGATGCTATCAAAAATGGCATAAGAATAAGCTGACAAGTAATTAGTACCTGAGCTGTGTTCATGAAATCACCAAACTGAGCTTCCCATATAACTAAAGCATACGGATTAGTCATGCTATAGCCGAGTTCAAATCCTGTAGAAAGATTAAGCACACCTTAGCAGAATCAAAACTAAATGCAAAAAAAAGAGGGACGATCTTAAAAATCAGAAGAATACTCCTAACGAATAAAACATTCACACTGAATCCTGAACAATCCTGAACATATTTCAGAAATACACGGAGCTCTTCAACTAATTATTTTTGAGTTCTGCTTGGAATACCCTAATCAGTGCCTACATTTCTGAATCAAAGACAACTGCATACAAATTCCATTATTTGCAACAACAACAACAACATATGCAAGGCAGAACCACTCACCAAGCACAGCATACTCAGACAGTGAGCTATTGCAAACTGAATATGGAGCTTGATCTGGATACAAGTTGTTTAATGGATTGAACTTTTTCTTGTCATCATTCTGATCAGTAAGAATGTGATGCCGATGACTGCAAAACAATACAAGTAAATTAAACATACAAAGCACAACTTCAACTGTTCTTGTCACAAACAAAATTTCATCTACCTTATCGGCCCATTCTACACCAGGCGTGAATTTTCTTTAAGTGCTGCTAAAACAGTTGGCATTAAAAAGGGCAGGTGCAAAATGGCTGACTTTATACAATGTTCGACCAAAAGGTGGAGTTATTTTTGTGGTCCATTGTTGGAATGTGGTGGCAAACTTCAGAATCCTATTGGAAATGGACGAATGAATCAGTGCCTATGCTTATTACTTGTCCCGGTTGTGAGTGCTAGTGAGTGCAGAGCATGTACAGTAGTGGAAACAGTTCAGAAAGAAGGAATGTACAAGTGTACTTAGGGAATAAATATATCTTCTTATAATGCATCCAAACAGGTACAGGTACCTTCGCATATGTCATATGTTTCAAAAAGAAATCATTCTGGTAAAAGTTATTCAATCTGTGCCAAAACTGTACTAAAAAGTCGAAGGATAGAAACTTGAAGTGATAGAAGAAAAAAACTGGACTGGAGGAACGAGAAAAGGAAATTAAGAGTAATGGCATCTGGTGACAAAAGTGTAGTCAGTTTTTCAGAATACGACATTTTTCCTGAAAAAGATAATAACAAGACAAGTTATGAAGTTCTTGAAATCAATGACTAGAAACTCTAACAAAATAAGTACTGCTAGAAGTGTGTAAATAAGTGTCCTATCTGTTCTCAATTCTTACTTTTGTGAATGGAGTAAAATGTGTCCCATTGTGGCATTAGACCAAATTTATTTGATGGTGGTATAAGGGCAGATATAAAAAGGGCCAATAAGGCATTCCAGTCAATGCTATCATGTGATCATATAGGATTTGCTCAAACTTTTTCGATAAAATAACTCATTACTATAGACGAGAGAATAACCACCCAGGCCAATTATTGAGACAAGACTGGCTATTTGATAATAGGCGGTTATCTGGTCATTTACGGTAAATATACAAACTTTAAATTCTAATCACATAAAGTTCTGAAATTCAGTAATTCTTTTAAACGTCCTTCTCTATGTCCCAATGGAATGGGAAACGTTTTGCAACAGTTGCCATCTTTTCCTGTCTAAATTGTTTCAAAGATTTTCTAAAATACCACATGAAATAAAATAATATAAATTAATCAAGAAAAAGAGCAAAGAACTCAAGTCTTGGACTTTACACTAGCCGGCAATCTCAATACAGCTTTGCAAACATGGAGAAAACAAATCCTCAAAACAGGCACAGATTTGCAGGGAAGTTGACATACTAGGAGAAAAACTATCCTAACAAAAATTTCTGCATGAGCTGTAAACTGATGGATACACTTAGGTCCTTGAGTTTGAAGACAACAACTTCACCTGAACGTTCCTCTTTCAACATCTTGTCCACTTAGTCTTACATGAATTCCTTCCTTGAGCAAAGAACCAAAAGCAAATGCTTCTCCCATTGCCCAATCTGCTTTTCCATCTTTTAGCATTGTCATTCGACCCTTCAATATACGCCTTATCAACCCTGAAACAATTGAGAATTGTTCCATGTTTATTGCAACGCAACTTAACACTTTTACACAATTCAAAAATACAACGATGCTGTCCAATATATTAGAAAAATGCATTTCACACACTCTACTAACAAAACACTTAAAGTTTATTAGAACTATTACGTCTATTTCATTAGTTGTCCACTACGTACAATCCCTTACTGAGTTATATCCTACAATCTAAGGCACAGGAAAGTAAAATTTAATGCACTTCATGACTGTAACACACTAACAGCATTAATCTTTTGGTTATGTAAAAGCGTTATATTTGATCAAATAGATAGCACTCGTCACAGTAGATGAACCGTCCCATTTAGTACTAATATAATTATTAATTTTATAATTTTCCATTAGTAGCACAATACTCAAATGGATTATGCAGGTCCTTGAGGCTTGGCGATAGCAAGTCTCCTCAAAACTCAAGGGCTTTCCTGCAGATTCTGGCATAGGTTAAAATAACTGTCTTCTGTAGTTCTTGAGTCTTGGTCTCAATTACTATAACATGTAGATATGTTCAATCTCAGATTTGATGTATTACAGTTTACGCCTTGAAAGCAAATTACAATAAGTAACAAAACATTTCAGTCACTGCCATCCTCCTCAGGTCTCTAGCACCTTCCTTGATATTCTCGCTGTTCCTAATATTGCTGTTTTCTTCTTATGCCCTATATCAAACGTAATCACAATCTTTTCTATCAATTCATTTAAGTCTATTGCTAGGAGTTGTCAAGGGAACAGTGGCATGTCCTTCTATAAGGTATATCCTTCTAAGTTCCTTCAAACTAAACTGATCTTATTCTGTGTTTGCTTAGTTGACGCTTAATACCTTGTTTCCACTAGAGTGAAACAGAATCCTTTGAGCCACTAGTCCTGCATGCTGCAGCAAGACTTTTCAGTAGTAATTCATTCACTAGCTAAGCATCATAAAAATTAACAAAAGTATATTACAAAGGCATTGGTCTGATACTAAGAACTACATAACAACCTGAATGGAGAGTCAAATCTTCTGGAGGTGTACTGAACTCTTCTCCTATGTAAGTTAATGTATCAATGTCAACGCCAGTTGATTCTAATGGTCTTGGTGCCAAAGTGTTATCTTTTCTGAAGAAGTCTGAAAGGCAAACAAAGTAAATTTAAGTAGACGTATAATCATATGCAATTCAGTTGTAGAACCTAAGCGACTTCGATTAGGAGATACGCATTTGGAAACCTAAAACTGCAAGAACATATATCTTACAATATATGTTTTACACTTGTACTTTTCCTACCTAAACAGAATCAGAAATATTCTATATATGTCTCACAACTTCTTGGATCACGGCAGACACTACGCTAACCAGTGAAAAAGTTTCTACAAAAAGCAAAAATTCCTTGCGTTCACCCATAAAGCTACAAAACGTTTGGCAATATTGAATCACACCTTGTAATATTGAACCACACCTGGTAATATTGAATCACACCTGGTAATATGGAATCACATCCGGTAATTGCTCAATAAACCTGACCATATTCAAACTCCACAAAACTTAGTGTTTTTTTCTGAAGGGGTGTTTGCAGTACTTACAACTACAAAAAGTTACACACTATCCAAAATAGCTACAAGGATCATCATTTCAATGTGTATTTGATACAAGTTTGCGTATTCCTGGAATAATAAACCGAACTAGCAATAATACTATGCATACATTACACAGATCTAGCAATTCCTATCCTCCAATTCAACAAAATTTATATATCAGTAATTATCAAACCTTATAAACTCATATGAGAAGATAAAAGGGAAAATAGCCACAAGAGGTATTCCAGGAAGAGCAAATGCTAAAACCAAATGCGATAGTCTAGGATGCCATTAGATCAATTGAATCTGCATACAGCAAATACTGAAATGGGAAATTGAAGAACAAAACATCCTAGCATCATACTTTTCCATGGGGAATCGAGCCAGTCACGTAACCTTATTTCCGTTCTTTCTTTTGCACTTGCGTATGCATCATCCAATATCTTTTCATAACCGCTCTGAGTTTCCTTACAGAAACAAAACATATATTTACTGGAAAACATATATTATATAACATATAATACATATATAACATATATATAAACATATACAAAACATATATTAACAAGCATGCACACTATACTGAGGGGATTTTCACACATGAATGTGACACATCCTGTTGCTAGATGAAGATATCAGAAATTCTGTTAAACTTGAGGAGTTCAAGTGCAAACTACCTGTTCAAATACGTCCTCCTCCGTGCAGATCCTATGTGCATTATGTGATTAGTACTAAAAACCCCAAAAAACATAGGGCTAGTTCAGTTCTTGAAATGTTCATCAATTTATGCATAACTTTGACTGTTCAAGTCCCTTGTGTAAATGCTGTGCTGGAAAGAAAGATAATGAATACTGCCCTCCTACACTACCCTTCCTTGACAATGCCTGTAGAGATCTCTTTGGTTAGCATGAAGGCATTGCGCTATTGAAACTTTCAGTCTGCACAATGGGGCATGGTAGCTTTTCATTGCAGGCCATACGAAGTTAAATACTATCTCAAATTTCCTAACTTCTAAGCTTAGCAGAGAAGTTAATATCGATTTATACTAAGCTGCAACTGACTGACCTGGTATGAAATATCCGATAGCACAGACGCTTTCACACTCTAGCCAGCTTTAGTAAAGGATGTAGGGTATCCAGGATTCAAACCTTTCACAAAAGGCCAGCTCAAGACTGTTGTGGATTCCAGGACTCCCCCCAGAATTCCCCCTTCTGATGTAACTCTACAATTATGTCACGAAGAACAGGCGCGGAACGAGAATCGTTCAAAAATTTGAACGGATCCAACTGATTATCTGTCTTTGTGCCAAACTAAACAAGTAGAAGTCATACCTTGAATTCATTCTGAGAAACAATTCCACTGTCCATTAATTTCTTCGCATAAGACTGCATAACTGAAGGTTGCTGTTTTATCTTTTTGTACATTAAAGGTTGTGTGAACATTGGGTCGTCTCCTTCGTTGTGTCCATTCCGTCGGTAGCATACCTTCAAAAGATCTTCTCAAGTCACACACTGTGCAACATGCTAGATTCATAAAAACAGTACAAAAACTCTATGCTGAAAAAAAATCAAATTTCCAAACGACGAACCAGGTGCAAGCTGAAAATAGGAAATGTTTAACTTTTCGCGGTTGCCTGGGCGAGTGGCCAAGTGGTTGGAGCGCCTGACTGCTGTGCGAAACATCGATGGTTCGAGCTGAACCCTCGGATCATAGTTGGAATGCTCGCTCACTGTCCACCCAGCAGCAAATGGGTACCTGGTGGCAACACTGGGGAAGCTAAAGGCGGCGAGGAAAGGAACTGGCCACCCTACCTCACTATGCTGGCGGCTCAGGATAAGTGTCCCTCTAACGGGCACTCCCCCAACGTACGAAATCGTACATGGGACTCACCACCGGTTGCCTAGAGCGTGTTAATGTAGGTGCCAAAATCTATAGAAATTAATTGTCTCTTCGTCATATACGGGTGAACAAAAACACCATGTTTTAATTGTAAGATATCACAACGCCTCCAAAAGCTACGTGATGAAGTTTTAGTTGGTAGAACCGTTTCCGTTACCATTACCCAAAACCGTTACTGCATAAATTTCCTCCTACGCAGTGTCAATTTTCTAAAAACTACGTCAATGTTACAACAACTAATTTCCAGACTGGGTAAATATGCTGAATCGTTAATTCTAGCCGCATTAACTTCATACCCATTGTTGAATTTTTATACTAAAGTATAAGTTGTAACGAGGCTGATTTATACAAACAAATAAGTGGTAGCAGTTTTCAGATCTCTAGAACAACAACCAATGGTGTAAAAACAATCTCATTTTTAGGATGCAGGCTATAGGATACTCTATTAAGCGTTTTTGTTAATAATAAACATGTAAGAAATATGAGGCTCATATCAGACAAAAAATAAGATACATTTAAGAAACGCAGGCGATTGATCTTCAGAAGTAAACTTTTAAGAAAATTTTTATCAAAATTGGAGAAAATATACAAACAACATTCGTTTCTCAAGTGTCTTAAACTAGATATCCTACTTCTCACTTCACAGTTGCCTAGCTGTAATTGGAAATTTTTACAACTTGTATTTGACAAAATATTAAGGAAGATTCCGGCTGAGGAAGTTTGGTTCTTGTATAAATAAACAAGTAAACGAATGGAAGAACTCTCAAACTATAAATGAATTCAAAAGAAAGATACAGAAATGGGATGGGATTACAGGACTTGTAAAACCTCTGTAGCCAACGTTGGCTTTGTTGATTAATTCCTATTACTTTGTCGTATTATGCAAAACTAGTATTTTTACTTTCTTAGTTGCTAGCTTACTTAAATAATTTATAAGGTTTTAATTAGCCTCTAGCTACTAAAACCTACCAACTAAAGCCCTGGCAAAACGACTGGACATTTGCACTGAACATGCACTGGACAAATGTCCAGTGCAAAATGTTGCGTCGTTTTGCCACCTTGTCCAATCTTGTTCAGTCGTGTTCAGTGATGTTAAGAGTTGTTCAGTCGATTTTGAAGGCAGTCAAAAATGTTCAGTGGGCAAAAATGTTCAGTGGACAATGTTCACCCGTTTTGCCACACCACTGAACATTGTCCAGCTTGCGCAAGCGCATTGCAAATGCAACAGCGATCAGCGGACCGTATTTTGGTGCCATTTCAATTCTCCATACCTGCCTAGACCAGACCTTATCGCAGGAGAGTTTGGATACCAGAAGAAAGAAATGGAATCAGCATTGTCCCAAAAACAGGCAAAGAAGTGGTCAAATTGTGCTTCATTCGCATCACTTCTCTGTAGGCCACACTGTCCTCTAGAGTCAGAAAATTTAGTAAGTGCACTGAACAGAAACAGTGATGAGCATCTTGATAATGTGAATATGGCTACCTTTGTCAATACCTAAACAATTTGTATCATCGTCACTACTGAAGATACTACGATAGTTTGATTCAGGATCTCGTAAAAGAGACTTGTACTTAGCAGTTTTATGTTTGCTGTTGCTCAACCATCGATAATAATAATAAATGAATCTTCATTTAATTGAAATGTTTACTACATTACGGTTTCAAACCTCATTAAACTATAAGTAGATCCAAATTTGACCAAAAGATTTGACTGGAATAACCAATAATAGAATGATAAGAAGAACAACGATAGTGAATATTAATGTAAGTTAATACGAAAAGAGCTCAGGATTTCACCAAACTTTGCTACGTCTGCAGAGGATGTAGTACGACGCTGTGATTGCGATGGTAGCCATCCTATGCAAAACCTGTCAGCATGCCAAGAAAGTCGGTCAATTACCTTAACATACAAATCACAATTCACGTAACGAAATTACGTACCAAATCAATGACTACGTCTTTCCCAAACTCATTTCGATACTCCGCAGCAACCTTACAAACATGCATGACAGCCTCAGGATCATCTGCATTTACATGAAATATTGGAGCTTGCACAACCTTGGAGAAATGATTGAGGAAATTCGTACAAAAATGGCAGTCGAGTTATAGAGTCAATATTTTTTATAAAGAATTAATCTTGAAAATATAATTACGGGTGTATTAAACCCTGGTTTCCATAAGTTCGCCAACAGTCGCTACCTGACAAGTAGAGGCAGCTGGAGATTGCTCAGCGTCACTAAAACGTTATGGAAACAAGAAGTCCTAAATTCTGGCGCAACGTCGGGACACTTTTTCCCAAAATGGCATCAGCCTTTCAAATTTTGCAGTTGCGCCAAGCACAATTTTTTTAAATATAACGACAGGTAGCAAAAGTTGGCGACCTTACGGAAATCGGGTATTAGTATATTAATCCGCGAGAGATCGTCGTGCGAGAGATCGCCGCGCGAGAGATCGCCGCGCGAAAGATCGTCGTACGAGAGATACTACAATACCATTCCCTCATAAAATCGACAATGCCCAAGGAATATTGGTGGGGCTGAAGAAGGAGCAATGTCAGAATACATATTGAGTCGCATTTACCTTGCCACTATTGCCAAAGATAATTTGAATTATTAAGTTGCAATATTGTTTATCATTTTCAAACTTTAAGCCTCAAAATTCTTATAATTTAATTGGCATCAAAAACGTAATTTTAAATATCATTATGAATGGGGTATAATGCAACGATAAACACGTTTTTGCCTTTTTTCTGGCATATGAGTATTCATGCTTACTATTTAAGGTGCATGTTCCTTAAAGATAATGCTTAACATGTTTGTTCAGCATTGAAAATATTTACAACATATTTTTGAAAAGAATTTCTACATATTAATCACGCATTTCTTTGAAGGCGCTTAGTACACAACAAAGCGTCAAAAACAATTAGAAGGCATATGACATCATGTGTATCTATTCAGGGAGCAAGGAACTAGAAAATGGAAACTAAACATGAAAACCATTTGACGATCAGGTCAAAGATCAGACTTCAATAGAAATACCTCTTGTGAACTGCTCATGATGTTCTTTCAGTTATGCTGATAATATACTGATATAACCGGTATAGTGTGTAAAGATTTGAGGAAATGCTCAATAATTATGTCATGCTAAAATCGCCTTCTTTGAACCACCCATCCCCTATCATCATGCAGTCACGTTTGTTCACAAGACCGCCTTGCGTTGCATCACGCTTAGCAAGAACACCATCCCCTCCTTGCGGATCATTGATCCTTCATGTCTTTTCAACTAGATCAACAACAGTACTCTTGAGTACCGAATAAACGAGGAGGAGTGGGAGTAAATGTGAGAGGGGGGTGGAAATAGAATACGGATATTGCGAAGAACAACTTAGGAAAACTAAGTAATCATGAATTCTCAACAAAAAGCAAGATAAAGGAAATTATAGATGTAGTGTAAAGGATTATTAAATAACTTCTGTTAAGTCTCTAAGTAAATCAAAACATGAAAACATCACCAAAAGCACAATTTCACAGAAAAAATCTTCAAAACTAATAAATGGGGAGGTATGAATAAATATGGGAGTTGGAGAAAGTCGCAACAACCAACAATGGGGGGAGGGGGACACGATTATTTAGTACTGGAGAGTAAGTGGCCAACAGTGAAGTAACCTCGAATTTAGGACTAAAGCAGTATCTACATTACAATGTAAGAAGGGAAAGGAATATATAAAAACTATAAACAAGACTTCGTTTGACAATCTGATTAATTCAGGCTGTGTGTCGATTGTCGGATTTCCTTCAATTATACAAAACTCATAAAAAACTTTTCTACCGTGACACCACATACTTGAATCAAGTACCACCTACCCCCTAATTTACCCCCACGGAGA
Source organism: Mastigias papua (assembly GCA_964019165.1). Lineage (NCBI taxonomy): Eukaryota > Metazoa > Cnidaria > Scyphozoa > Rhizostomeae > Mastigiidae > Mastigias > Mastigias papua. The sequence continues at coordinate 15,831,728 of OZ025278.1, read as the reverse complement.
ATCACGGAAAATATGCAGAACCAAATGCCCCTAAAGTGTGACGTAATTATTGAACAGCCCCTGAACATCAATATAGAATAATAAAAAATTTTCATAACACAGTAGAAGCAAACCTTGGCAACATCAGTGCAGTACGGTGATGACCTCGAGAAACGTGGATCTGTTGTGAACCCAATCTGGAAATAAATTTATTGATTTCAAATATACAAGATATAATTTTACAAGATATAATTTAAGGATGTTGCTGCTCAAAAATAAAGGCCATGTTTTCAATAACCTAGGGTTAGATAAGCAAGAAGCAAAGTATATTTGTTTAAAGTATTATAATGGAAACCCTTTGAAGCTTTAAGGTGATATATCCCGCGATGCTACACGCTGGTATTTACAAAAATAAGAGTAGAACCGTAGTTACATCTCAAGGCGTTTTGTTATTGTTTCTAATATCATTTCAAATCAATTTTTGGGTGATTCCATAAGAATGCTACTGTATTTGGACGGCGTGAAATGAATATACTCTTCAGCCTTCTGTCTTTGAACTTGTCAGTTCCCGAGCGAATCAATGGAAACGTAAGGCAAAAACCAATAACGTCCCAGTTGACTGTGTATTACTCCAGGAAACTCAGCCTTCAGCCTAAAAACTCTTTCCCCCAATTCGCCTGCTATTTTTCTATCTCTCCTCCAAACAGTTTTAAGTATTTGCGGGTATTGTACTCATAACTATATCAATACTGGTCTACCAGGCTGACAGTCCTTCCCTTTGTCTACAAATGACACACTTGCTGCAGATCATTAATTCTACTAAAATGCACATCGCTGGAAACTTTTGTCCTCTGTAGAATGGTGGCAACGCTACTTGCACAGTTACAACATCAACATCACCTTTCACTAAGTGCCATTAGCCATGTCTGTAATTGCACTTATTTCTGAGAACACAGGTTTATGCCACATAGTTTTAATAAAAGAAAACTAATTGTGATATAGTAATAGCCCGTAAATACCAAGAAAAAATCTGGAGTTGATACCTGCCAGCACATTTTTACAGCAGTTTTAAGTGTTAAAATCGCGTGCATTACCTGGTTATTAACAACCACATGTATGGTGCCTTTTGTGGTGTAATGGGGAAGATCGCTTAGATGGAACGTTTCATATACAACCCCTTGGCCAGAAAAAGCTGCATCACCATGTATAAGAATGCTCATCACCTGAAATCAACACACATATCAAGTAAAAATCCCAAGACGTGGCGTCTATGATTAAAGTGCACACTCCGCAGCAATTTAATCTTGGCTTAGGCTACATACAAAATCAAGAACTAAAATACGAAATCATAAAATTGTCAATTGCTAGAGCTGCTTCCAATGATGAACCTGAAGAGAGAAAATGACACGAAAGCAACTAAAAAGTTTGTGAATGTGTTCTATGACATCGAATCATCATCATTATTATATTAATTACTAAGCCTATTTAATGTCAACTGAATGTGCCGCATATCAGTTTGCACGACGTTGTCACCTTTTACAATGATATAGCATAGCAGCTGTAAATGACATTGCATGTGAATGCAATGAATGCGATAAAAGAAACTATCAAAGAGCTCAGTATTCTCGGTTTTGACATGAAATGATTATTAATCTAAAGATATACAAAAGGCTTCCGTGTTCATCAACCTATTGTAAAATGTGCACAATGTGAGGCTTTCCATTGTATTTTCTAAGTCAAAAAAGACATACGCATACCTCTCTACCATCCACATCACCTCTGTAGAACTGTTCAGCTCTCGTCTTCCCTTGGACAACAGGATCAACAGCTAAAAACATATATAAATTAAAATCATGGAAACATATGAAAACTCAAAAACTCCCAAAATGAACCAAAAAAAGAAAGTAAGAAACTTGAATTTTAAAAGGTATAATGCTCAAATCTATATAATAAGATATTCAGCAAGAACTCAGATATTTTTTGACAAAACTCACTGCAATGTATGATACAAGAAAGATGAAATCAAGACGTGGCATAAGCTACGTTTTGAATATGATTACATTAGACTCTCGATATTGCACACTCCCGGCAGAGCGAACATCACAATTTTACGAACCGAAATCCTATTCCTTTCGATTTACTCTAACAGAAGTGATATAAATCCTTTCCATATAACGAACCTTCGCTATATCGAATTCTAGGTTATACGAACCAAATTTTCTCTTCCGCCCATCCAAGATATCTCAACAAATCGAACTCGCATAACTAAACATCACAAAAAGCAAATTAGAAATGTATATTATCAAAGTTCGAATTGTTTACAAAGCAATTTTCAAGCGCAGAAAATTTGAATTTAAGGAAGTGCAGCTCAAAATACAGTATATAATGTGCTATTTTTGCTGCAATTTTTAAGGACTTTTGTAAAATCTTTGCAAACTTGTTTCTTCCTGGTAACTTTACTTTGGTGACTGGCTTTCCTGTAGTGTCAACTTCACATGTGCTCTATTCTTTTCGCATTGATTTTGCTTAATACAGAATGCGTATTTGCGATTATATCGCATTCGAGGTACGTTATATCGAGAGTCTACTGTATGCTATTCGTGTTAATATTTGTATCAGCATTCAATTCTGTCATTTACAATACTTGTCCAAAATGGATAATAAAAAAGTATGAAAATGATAGACAAAAACATGACATTCACAGACCAACTATGCTATCTCTTGGAAACAAATGAATGTTATATATGATAAGAAGAGGCAAACCTTCTAAATGCGATGGATTGGCGCAAACCGCAAGTTTAATAATCTTGTTCGTCACTCTATTTAACCTCTCATGAGACATACCAAGGTGATATTTCACATCACCAGAGCCCTAAAAAATCTCGATTATCTAAACAGGGAGCTTTGCATTCTTTAGTAAATAGAGCAAAAACTATGTACAAAGATAAGTGGAATGAAGGTTATGAAATATCTACAAACACAAAAAAGAGGTCACACCGAAATAATAAACAAGGATCTAAAATTTAGATGTAAGAGGTATAGCCAAAGGTATAAATGTATCAGAAACTTAAGAAGTAATTCCAAATTTCACTCAAATTTCAACGTAATATACAAAACTAAAGAATTTTCCACAACAAACACTTCTGCCATCTATAGACCTCTTCCTCACGTACAGCTACCAAAAATACAATAGAATACAGACTCCCTAGTCTTAGTCCCTATTCTTGAACAGCAGACAGCAATTTGATTTTATTTGATTTCATAAATTATCTTAGGAAGGTAAACTCTATGCAATTGCTGGCTATCAAGGGCCTTTATATCTAAAATACATAATTTTAATGAATCTATGAACAACATGATATATGAATAACACGACAAGAATAAAAGTGCGCAAATGATGAAAATGTTGGTAAAATCTCATCGTTAGCATTGAGTAGTAGTAAAATTCACTGATTTTCATCGCTGGATACACAAATCCTTCATAGAATGGGCACCCTAAGATAAGCTATGTAATGAAGGCTGTTCCATTTAACTAGTGTGGTACGGCTACAACGAAACCGTATAAATAAACAAAGCACAGAGTCTAGGACAATAACAAATTAAAAAAAATAATAATAAACAAAACAAGGTTCATTGAGTAAACAAAAGCTGGATACATTTAAAACGTGAGGGCAACTACTTTATGTGCCAAAATGAAAATAAATGTAACATGCCTCATCTTCAGCTTCCAATGTGGGGTTAAAATGTGTAAATATCTGCTCCAATGGCTTTCTACAAACGTTAGAAAGCACATTCAGCCGTCCCCTAAAAAACCAAAGCATGCAATACAAATCACTCCTGTAGTGGGCTAACATCCTGAAATCATACATATAAGCTAGGACAGACGTTCCTTAAGGGCACGTTAGAGGCGTAATCCTATAGAGAATAAAAAGAAGAACCATATTTTAAAAATGAACTTGAGGAACAAGGACAAAAATAGCTTATACTTTACAATCTGATTTCAGTATATATATAGTTTTTAGATATTTTAATATCTAATATCGGTTATGGGCTATTTTATGCATACCTGCAAGCGGTAGATATTCAATATCACTCATTATGGCTATAGTAAACCAGGCTATATCATACCTTAAATTTAATTTGATATCGATACAAATAGAATATGAAGGTTTTAAAGTATAGTCGATTATAGCCAAAATGCCGGCCTTAGCACATTGTCAATTCAGAAAGAGGCCTAACAAACATTGAATAACTACATTGCAATAGATAATTTTTTTAAGTAAGTAATATTAGTGAAAGGCCATGGAGCCCATAACAAAGCCCTGACCAAGGAAGAAAGGAAAGTTAAGTAGAGAGAGAGAGAGATAAGGTTACTTTAATACTCTCAGGTGCCAAATAAACGTCAACTCCCCCCGCCTATTAATTTTTCGATTTTTTTCAATCTCCCCAGACCTATTAGGACCCCCGTTTATTGATTTCAAAGAAAATGAAATAGCTTACAAGCTCCTAATTTTATTTTCTTTCTTTGTTAGTACCGTTAACGCTGAAGCATTTGCATGCTTGGTTTAAAACAAGTGTCAATTGATATCAAAACAAGTGAATTGATAGGTATCGAAGAATGTGTCATTTGATAGGAAAACATAGTCAATTGACTTTGGTCAAAGCGACTTTTGTGATAATATTTTCTGGCATTCTACTTCTAAGAAATGTCGCGAGAAAAATTGCTGCTGCAATGGCAGCATGCGAAAATGACAACCTGCTTTTGTTCTTTCCTGCACTTTATAATCATTTTAAGCTCTTTTTTAATTTCCAGCCCCCCGTTTATTCTGACCCCACCCGTTTATTAAAATTCTGAAATTTTGCTAACCCACCCGCTTATTAGGACCCCCATTTATTTGGCACTTGAGAGTAAGGTCTAAAGCCCAATTGCTTGCAATATGGCAAATGAAAAAACTATTTAGTCGCATTAAACAATAAACAAGGCCAGCAATCTAATACCATGCTGTGTGAAATTTCAATTCAAAGAATCTACACAACACATCTCTATTTCATTGCTCCAATTTATTCAGCTTGTCAGGGCACGCTCTGATTTTATTAGTAAGTTATCTAATCTACCTGTTTTCTGGAATTCGAAGTATTCATGAAACCATGCTCTATTTAAGTATATGACAAATGCTAACATTGTTATCAAATTTAGTGCAATAGGACAAGGGACTTTACCTGTAGTTTGGGTTTAAAACAAATAGGGTTGATTTCAAGCAAATTTAGATGGGCGAATGAAAGAAATAAACAACTAAATCTAAATATGGATTCAACATTCACTGGCACTTCGACATCTATCATGGTTTAGTAACAATTACCCAAGAAGACAGTAACTGCCGAGTTGAAATAGTTTTTGATTTCCTCTGGATGTGTGTCACATCCTCATAATCTCGTAAGAAAACAACCTTTTAATGAATTACAAAGAAATATCACAAATTAGGATTTTAGCATTTACCTGTGAGGCATCCCCATGATGATACTTTCAACGCCAAGTTCATTTGAAACATCAATTATCTGTTTCAAAGCGGGGATTAGAACCTGCAGGGAAAGTAAATCTTGGTCAAAATTATAACAAATTAATACTATTAAAGAAAAATTCGGGCATTGATCGAAATGTTTCGTACGCAATATCCAAGTACATGCATTTTCTGAAAAGAACCTACATTTGAGCATTTGTGTTTTCATTATAGGTGCTTCTTTCTGCATAATGTTAATGGTGTAAATGTAAATCGTGCACGTCTCTTTGTTTGGCTGGTTTTTCAAAAACTTGTCTATGCAGTGAGGGCGAGTGAATTTTGGTTATAAGGACAAGTAAGATCTCGACATTTTAGTGCTATTTGTATGGTTCTTGCTTGTTGTATGTAGTGATACCAATATATTCTATTAAGTATTTCTATTCTATTTGTTTCGTACAGTTTCATTTCGTTTTGTACAAAACCATCATCAAAGCATTTTGTTATGCCTAATTCATGTTGTTGCCATTTTAGCTAATATTCTAAATTCAAAGGAAACAACTTTCCAATTCTGGAAATTACAAGTTCTTTTCTTTTGGCACTTACACTTTCATGTACACTTTAAACAACTTTCCAATTGAGCTTCTGTATTTCATGATTTCAAAAAGGTCTGTAATAAATCGGGTCTCATAATGGATTACTGCCTACACCTATATCCAAAATAGGATTTGGTGGAGTTTCTATCCTAACCGCAACAGTCAGTGCTAACAGAGTCAAATTAAATTAGATGAATACAACCACATGAAATGAAACTCTAGTCCTTAAAAACAAGAATGAAAAGATGTAGCAAATGAGTGCGAATAAATGCACTGCATCAGACATAGAGTAAAGTTCAAAGACAGCCATTTGACATTAATAGACAAAAACCAGCAATCATACCTCACACCCTTCAATTCCAAATCTCTTCTCTGAAGTCCATTTGACATTCAAAAAATTCTCAAACCTGAATAATAACAGGAAAATGAAATGTATACTTCTTTCTAAATCTCGAGAATAGAACGACGACAAAAAGGGAAAATATTGCCTCTTTATAAAAATTTTACAACTCCAGAAAATTCGGCATAGCCAGGTTGTTACAGTTTCCTATATCCGGTAAAGACTAATCCATTAAAAAGCTTCAACTCATACTTGAGTCATCCTCATTTAAACCACAGTTAGGTAGGAAGGTATTCGAAGGCAGTTTTATAGAATAGTAAACAATTGTGGATCAAAAATCATGAGATGTTGAAAGGATGTGCAGGGGAGTGCTAATGAGGAACAAGAACATACTAAAGAGAACCGTAGGAAAACGTATTGTGAAGATAGTAGGCGAACAAACAGAGGTGAAGAAAAGCAACAGGTGAAAAACAGTGAGATTGGAACAATATAATAGAAACAGAGGACTGTTAAAAACAGAGAGTAGGCCTACCCCTCTTAATCAGGAGGCTCTCACGTATGAGTACATCGTATGACTTATCTGCTTTGCTACTTATACGAAAACCATCAATAGATATAACATGACCTGTTTGTTTAACATGTTACGTAATGGAAGACGGGCTAAGTGCAACAAGACTACAACCATTTCTAGTAGTACTACCATAGTAGGTGGCATTACAGCCACTACACCAAATCTTGTAAACAATATTAGAGCACAATAGGGATTGACAACCATCCTCTTGCTGAAATTCAGATTATATGGGTTTTGGTGACATAAAAATCATTGAGAAAGTTCCAAACAACCAGATCAATAAGCGTGTGAAGAATCAGATTTCTGACAATATTTGCTAGATTTTCACGATTGCTTTGAGAAAATCTGCAAACGATGAGCAAATATGAAAAGCATGAAAGACGAAGATACTAGGCAAATTAATTTTATATCGAGATGAGCTAAGACTTCAAAAATCAGTAGGCTATGTATAACCTAGCGAGTTTCTGTTCCCTAAAAATGCTGGCAGGGAAATTACTACACTCTCTAGTAACTGATGTCTAGAAATGGCAATGAACCATTCTCCTCTTTTTCGACAGTAAACATACAAAAACTGCTATTCGTGAAGTCTATTGGAACTACAGAACTTCATGATAGCACAAAAAAGCGGCATCATGTTTTAGACATACTGAAAAGCTTTTTTCGTCCGACACTCGTCAGAGTATGAAACGGATAAAACTATTCATGGCTCTAGAAACAAATGTCAACAGGCAAAAGATATTATCCACATATCGATGCTACAAAATGAGTTTATAAATGTATTGGCCAAAAAGCCTTTAAAATATATGCTAGTTGTTCAAATGAACTAAGGAAAGAACAATAATCTAATTTCTTGGGGTTTACGCTAAATATCAAATCCCAGGACAAAACCTTTTCAAACTGCTTTATCAAGTGTACGAAAAGTTAACGATGACTGTCAAATTCATTTGGATGATATTTCTTCGATTTTAATCACATAAACATGACATCTCTTTGTTTCTAGATTACATCAATAGCTACCATTGCTCTTATTTTGTTTACAAGTTTTACTATAATGCCACATACTATGGTAAAACTACTAGGGCTCGATTGACTTACTGCAATGAGCACGTACGTAGCTAGTCCTATATCAAAAATGAACTTTCTTGCCAGTACATGAAATAGATTCCAATAGAATGACCTATATGATTGGAATGCAATGCATTTTTTCACATACAAATCGGGTAATTGGTTGAAACGTTAAAGGCTTTCTAGCGTATGGAAAGAAGGGAAATTCCTGACAGAATTTAATAAGCAAAACAATAGGCTTAACGGTACCAAAAAAGAACTCTGAGACGAAGGCAATTTTAATGACCCGTACTCAAACTACTTGAAACGAGTTTACTAAGTGATGGAAGTGACACATCATCATGAAATTTTGGGATAATACCGCCAAGGTATTGCTCTACATATACGTAAGCGTTAGGTGTAAGTACCAAACCAACTTCCAAACAAATCCCAATATGAAATTTCAGCAGCTTTTCTCACACCGTACCAGTTCGGAGTTAACGCAAACCATAGCAAAGAGCAGAATCAGATCCAACTGTATGCCAAATTTCAACGTTGTATCTAACTTGCATCCAATTGTAAATGACGCTCCAACTTAGCCTACTAATTGCTACTCGCGTCCATGATAATGGCTGCTGCTCGAAAATTGGAAAGGTAAAGGCCCATTTCCACTTACATTCCCACTTCGCATTTCGGATAACGAACTCATTTTCCCCAGTCCGTATTCGAACGTTTTGCGATGTGCGAACGTTCGGATGTGGACTGGGAACAATAAGTTTGAGTATGAACTGCGAACATAAGTGGAAATGGGCCTTAAGGTAGAATTCGTGGCTCATAAAGCTTGACGTTGCTATGGAACTAGTAAAATGTTATATCAAACGATTGAGCATGAGTTTAAATATACATTTATTCCAATTCCAACATCATTATACGCATGAACAAACAACATAGAGGCAAAAAAACCACAGTTTTGCGAAATTGGACGTTTGTCAGGATATGACTATGCCGTGATGGTTCTTTCTAACCTAAGTGCTAGTAAAAATAGTTATAAGCTTGCTGCACATGGCCCGTTTTCCACTAGGGACTATCTTAAACAAACAGGTTATATTGCATCTATTGATAGCTTTTGTACAATGAACAAGAAAGATAATTCATACAATCTATTCACACATGAGAGTATCCTCATACAAAGAGACAAACCTATTTTCAATTCCCAAAAGGCCTCTATTTCTAACATATTGTTCCAATCTTGCTGTTTTTCACCTGTTGATTGTCTTCAACTCTGTTTGCTTGTCTACTGTCTTCACGATGCTTTTTCCTACGGTGCTTTTTAATATGTTCTGGTTCTTTATTAGTGCTGCCTTGCAAATAGGAAATTTAGTTTCCGAAATACTATTACAATTGAAGCTGGATTGTCTGACTTGGTTGCTTTGATAAAAGTAAGATTCTAAAGCAATTTTCTGATACTTCAAAAAACAGTTTCAAATATTTCAATTGCACTTTACCTAACAGAACTATTCTAGAAAAACTGAAGTTTGGTGATATTTCTGTTGCTTTCAAAAAGGACGATGATTTTCGCAAAGACAATTATGGATCGATCACAACTTTACCCTCTATGTCAAAGGTATTTGAAAGACTTAATGAAGAAACAAAGAGCTCTAAACACAAGACTTTCTCTCTCCGCTTCTGTGTTGGTTTAGAGAATGCTATAGCGCACAGAATGCTCTTCTGCGATTTGTAGAGACTTGTAAAAATGCAATGGATAAAGAGAATGTAGTAGCTGCAATCTTATTTGATTTACCAAAAGTATTTGGTAGTTTACAACACGATCTACTGGTCGCAAAATTAGCCAGCGATCGCTTTAGAGAAGCTCTACTATTCACTTATAGTTACTTAACTTAAAGAAAACAGAGGGTTAAAGCTAATGATTTGTAAAGCACTTGGAGGGATACAAAGGTAGGAGTTCCTTAAGGATCTGTTTTAGGTCCCCTCTTTTTGATATCTTCAGTAATGACCTCATTCTATTCATTGATGGTACTGAAAGTTGTAATTCTGCTGAAGATACTACGATCTATGCATGTGGCAAAAATATTATGAATTCGATGAATGTTCTAGCAAGGGATGCAAATATACTTGCAAAATGGTTTCAAAATAACGGACTTAAGTTAAATAAGGAAGAGTCACGCCCATAGTGTTTGGAAACCACACTGAAGCTTTATAAATTAAGATTGATAAGACAATCATTGGGCACAGAATGAAAGAAAGACTGTTAGGTAAGCTACTAGCTGATGAATTGAACTTCAAGGAGCATAATACTACTCTTTGCAAAAAGGCTAACCAAAATTTGCATGCACTATCAACCCATGTGGAATGCAAAGAAATGTAGAAAAGTTGTTAAGAGCTTTCATAATATCACAATGTGGGTATCTGTCCCCTGATTTCAATGAAGCATGACAGAAATATGAATATAAAGATTATTCGTATACAAGAAAAGGCTCTACAAATCACATATCAAGACCAAAATGCAGGTCTCGATGCCTTGCTGCATAAGGACCATTCAGCACCCGTACATGTACACAACTTGCAATTGCTAATGATAGAAATATTCTAATCCATTAACAACTCTAGCCCTAAGTTCGTGACAACAAAAGATCTACAAGGTACATTGAACTGTGGTCTAATACAAGCATATTCATATACTACTTACAGTGTTGATCTTATCAATCTTGCAAGTAAAGTTCGTTTTTCTTCATCAGTGAGACTTATGACACCAGGCGTCTCAAAATGCTTTTTAATCCATTTTGCTATAGATGATAGGGATAGAGTTGACTATCATTACATAGAATATTGCAAAGAGTAGATGACTATACAAACTTAATATGATTAACTATGAAAACCTTACTAGCAATAAAAAATATTGACAACTAATGTGCAACAAATTCGAGGACAACCTAATATTCAATTTCTGGTAAACAGTTGGATGTGTAGATATGTATATATACACTCGTCAGAGTATGAAACGTCGGATAGCGATGAGTGTCGGACGAAAAAAGCTTTTAGTACGCGAAAAGAACGTTCCCGCTTTTTCATGCTATAGTGAAGTCCTGTAGTACCAACAGACTTTTCACACACACACAAATGTGTGTGTGTGTGTGTGTGTGTGTGTGTGTGTGTGTGTGTGTGTGTGTGTGTGTGTGTGTGTGTGTGTGTGTGTGTGTGTGTGTGTGTGTGTGTGTGTGTGTGTGTGTGTGTGTGTTTGTGAGTGAGTGAATATATTAAAGCCATAAATATATGTATATACTTTCCAACATCTACTTTAGAAAGTTATACGTAAATGGTTAAATGATATCAACTAATGTAGGAAAAAGAAACTTTCCTATTTTGCCATTTGACATTTTATACTGAAAATAAACCATCCACAATCCATTTCACATTCATCTTAGAGTAGAGTACTACCTAAAATTTACAGCTCCCTAAATATTGCCGCAAAGATCACAGCCAATCCAACATACTCACTAGCTGACTCTCTTACAAAGTATGAGCTGTATGCAGAAATCTTCCTCCCTTTTTTGAAATATGTGTCATTTAAGCCATTGATCAAATAACTTTATAAAATAGGGGGATAAGGAAGGAGTAGAGAAAGTTTAGAGTTGCTCAAAAAAAATGTGAAAAATGAATATTCCCAAGTCCATGCTTGAAGTGTGGAAAATTTGCAAATGCTATTGAAAGAAAGAAATTTACAGAAAAAATAATCTGTTAACTAAACAATCTACCGAAAAATAAACACAAACACTAACTTGACTAATAAACGCATGACTGAATAAGCATCAACAAAGCCTGCTGGTCTTGTGCTATGCAAAAGTTTGTAATTCTCCAAATGAGAAGGCATTCCTATTACATATTTCCAATATATAATCCATTTTTATTGAGCACAAGGTGGTCATTCATGAATTATTCTGTCTATGCATAGCTAAATACATGTGAGCAAAAGGTGCTAAATATATTAAGCAAAGATGTAAATTGCGTTTGTAGAATTCTGACTTAAAAGCAGGAAGAACAATAAGTGATACAACAACCAACAGACTTTAATTTCCTAGTTTTAATGGCTAAAAAGTAGGCTTTAAAATGGTATTAGATACAAGTGGGTTACAACAGAAATTTGGAAACAAGCTTGTAAAATTTATTTTTTAAAGTATATATATTTCCCAAATCTGGTCTACTTACTCTTCTTCTGCCCTTGTAAAAACATGAACTCTACTCCAATATGCTTGCAATATGTTTCCTGTTGAGAAAAAGTAATAAAATCTACCTATCACATGTCAACCTATGGAGCAGAATGCTCCTGGTGGGCTTGAGCAGCCTCTTCAGTGGAGCTAATGCACAATCAAGAAGTCCATAGCACATCCAAAAATGACTGTGCATTTATCCCAAAGGAAACTATTTAAAACAAAATACAAATATTGCATATGTGTATACCTAAATATATACCAATAACTTCTTGAACTGGAAATATACCTTTATACCAAGTCACGTGTAAATGCAATTACCTCTAGTCTTCTTATGATTTCTCTCAAAGGCAAAGTGTCCTCATCCCCACCAATATATGTTGTCTTTGGAAGTTGAAACTTCTTATCCAAATCTTGTTCAGCTAAAAAGAATTTAGGAAGGAGAATCAGAAGGAGAAGATGAAATCAGAAAAAAGTTAGAAGTAAAATATACTATTCTCCAGTCTGGAATAGAAGGGGGTGGCAATAAATGGGGGGGGGGTTGGAAAAAAGTCTGAAAGGAAATAAGTGGGGATGCATTACACAGGGGGGATGTTCAGTTCATTCATTCATTTATTTAAAATTCCACAACTTACTTGGATGGAAAAACATCCAAGGTGAATGTCTATTTGCTAAGTTCAGTAGACTCCAGGTTACTCAAACTGGCAGTTATTCAAATTCCAGGTTATTTGGAGTAATTTGCATTCCCCTTGGATTTTCTTGGTCCCTTGGGCAAGAAAACCCCTCAGCAATTTGAATTTCCAAAAAATTCTGAGCGCCATAATAGACAAAATCATTAAATTTAGAAAATAGACATTGCATGTCCTCATCATAAATCAGTATCTACAGATAATCTCTTGTGAAACCTTAGCCATTTCACAAGCCCAACTGAAATTTGATTTGCAAGGGAATCTGATTCCTTATCGTCACTTAAATTTACAGCTTTTCCAGTACCTGTATCAGAGCAAGTAGACACACTATCTGATTGCAAAGAGGAGAATATCATTTTTTCATATTTTCCACTTTTCCTTTGGACAAATGAAGATATGTTTTATTCATCACTTACTTTGTGGCATAGGCCAATTTTAGCTAAACCCCAATTACTCAAACTCCTGGCTATTTAAACCAATTTTCAACTTCCCTTGGAGGCTGCAGGTTCAAATAATTGAAAGTCTACCATATTTACGTAGGTACTACATTATCAATACTTACATAATCCCCAATGAGATGGAATTAATTCATCAGGGATTGTTGAATCTAAATCTGCATTATTGATACCAAGTGGATCAAGTTCTGCCACATTGTGGCCTCTTATCTACGAAAATATATACAAATACATGAGACAAACTTAAAATATATAAAAAATATGCTTAAAGTACACAACATGCTCATTATACTGTAATGAATACCAAGAGCAAAATGCAATAAGTTGGTTTCATTGCTTCAAGATGAGACTGATTGGCTGAACTTTCAAATTAGCCTTAAATATCAGTCCCTAATCTGATCTTGATGAACTTTTTCACCCATGTCCCCAATTCCTCAAAAAATATAGCTCTTACTACAAGCTTATGTTTGACTGGCAACATGTATATACATTTTTCTATATTCTATATTCTATATACTATGTTTATACATAATCGTTACATTACATCTTTTTTGAAACAGAAACCTTTGCACATTTGAATCTTATGGTCGCACAATGGCCTGAAAGACTACAATTGCCTAGTATCAGATTCATTTGCATCTGATACATTTTCATACTCCATTGCACAGTACGATTTTGATATGCCTATCCTAGCATTCAATATGATTATCCCTGCAGAATGAGATACATGAAAAGTCTGTTGGTACTACAGAACTTCACTACAGTAAGAAAAAGCAGCACCATGCTATAGTCATACTGTATGACTAAAAGTATGACTAAACCATGGTGCCACTTGTTCATGCTGTAGTGAAGAATGAGGTAATATATCTGGTTATTCAATAGGAGAAACAGAGAGTTAGACAACTAAAAGAAACTATGAAGGGTAAAGCTAAATGAAATAGATGCGAAGAGATAGCCAAAATTGAAAATTATAAAAGCAGAAAAGAGAGACAAAGTATAGATATATAAGGAAAGTATATACACATACATACATACATCTATATATATATATATATATATATATATATATATATATATATATATATATATATATATATATATATATATATATATATATATATATACACAAAGCAATTCTAAGCCACATCCATTAAGTATATAAATTGCATAAAAAGATTCAACCAAACATAGACTTGTCTATCAAAAGTCAACCAGGAATGAATTTCAATTGAAGAGTTCTATAAACTTTATCAACAAGATGGTTCTGGCTACTACCCCTGTATTGAGAGGAATTAACAATTACCTGATAGCCTCTGATTAAAGAGAACACAGCCAAGTGATCTTGAATCAAATTATGTATGTCAATTTGCTGGATGTCAACATCTTGCTGCTGTGCTTTGCCATTTGCAATAGAAATGTCAGAATATGGAACTGGTTTCATTCCTATACCAGGAGGAGGCTGATATGCTAAGCCAGGCCCAAGACCATTTGATGCATTTCTGAAAAACGCATCCCAAGACTGCAAAAGCAAATATAAACATACATAAATATATATGTATATATATATATATATATATTTGTTTATAAATATAAATATAAATATATATAAATATAAAAATAGCACAGACACTAGAAAAGCATTAAATTCTGAATTTTAAAGGTCTTTAATTATGGCTAGAACTCAAGCTCAAAAGCTCAAATGCTGCAGGAAATAAGTTTTATATATGCAAAAGCATAATTTCAACCAAGAGGTATCATGTCTATTTCATTGATATCATCCAATGTAATGTAATCTTCACTTGCATCTGAGTACAGCACTCGGAATATGAAAACGAAAATTTCCTTAGGGATTTGTCCTTTAGTAGTATAAGTTCTTTTAAATATTTCGGCCTTCTACATGTAGGTTCCTTATAAAGTGGTTCCTTATAAAAAAAGCGTGTACATATAAACTGATTCTAAGCCACATATCTCCTCAGACAAGGAGGCAAAGTGATGCTATTGAAAAACACAATTTCAGAGAAACACATGGACTTTTGCACTGTAGGTTAATATACGACTGATAAGATCGCAGAGTACGCCCAACAGAACTTTATACAATAGAACGTTATCAGGCATGCCCTCGTCCCTACAGCAAGACTTATGCTATGGAAAGAAGTAATTGCGTAAAAACTGAGAAAATGGTGGTTTATAGGAGATGCTAAAAATTGCTGAGAGCCTGCTGCTTTACAAAAGCTAGTTTTCACTAACATAATTTGGGTACCTGCTATTCTTTTCCTTGTTTCTATTCAAACAGCCTTACGCATTTCAGATCCGACTGAAACAACTATTATCTGACTTTACGGTTTACTACGCGTCTATTGCGTGGTCCTGGACAACTCATATATATCAACTAACAGCTCAATATGAAGAGCAAATGTGTATTAATTTTTAGAAAAAAACAGAGAGCAATCGCGTACAATATCGAATTTGACAATCTAAGGGCTTTGACAGTCTTTGCATGTAGCATCTCAGAACTGTTACGTTATCAAAAAGTGCAGTATGAAGTTTTAACTTCTTCTGTTGTATTCTGGAATATACTAATCAACTTCCGTCTAGCAAACAGTAAAGAGAAGCCATACCTTGTGAACGCTGGTTGGGTCATTCCTCCATGCTTCATACATTTCCTCGACATAATTACCACTACTACCATTAAGAAATGGCTCCAAATTAACTGTGGTGGATAACGCTCGCGTACTGGTACTGACTATAGTGTTTCCAAACCCTGTATTTGGCCTGTAGTTGGCAAAGCTCGCGATTCTCCTAAGAGACAATCCTCGCAATGAAGGTATCAAATTCTTGCACGCTGCTGCTGAATGCATGATCACGATATGGCTCTCAGGTTTTCAAACGTTCTTAAATGTTTATTAGTCCTTTGGCTATTACTATTAGTTCGTTTAAAGTTCAAAAACGGCCTGGATCCAACAGCAGACATTTAAATATGAAATGGAGGAAGATCGTCGTTCCCAACTAACTGCAGCACTCAAGATAGGTAGATGTTGTATTTAGGCCAGTTGCAAACGAAGTGTGCGGTTGTTTTTACTCCAACTGGTTCCTTCCCACTGGCTATTATAAGAAGCTTGACAGTTTCTACTGCTAGAAGTGACAGCAAACACCCTACTACTTGCACAGATTACCAGGTCTTCGTCTCCAAGCAAAGTTCTTCGTAAGTGTCTAGCACGTTCGGTGGCATATAACATTCACCGGTCAGCGTTGATCGAGTGGCTTCTTTCGTTATACGTCTGAGCTCAGCCGATATTCGAAGGAGGAACTAGGGAGCCTGGGAATAGTAGTGAAGAGAGGTAGTTTGCCTTCACGCTTTCCTATGTGCTATGACCAATGTGTTTCGCATAGTACTGGAACAGGACCTTTCTTAAAACTTTTTCATGATTTCGGTACCGAAACGTTCTTAGTAAGGATACTCCAGCTTGTGCACCACTACAGTATTACGCAGACAGACAGGCACTACACAAACATACAGTAACACTAGATGTGGCCGGATGTCAGTGTTATGATTGCGTATAGCTTATCTATCTCAGGGGTGATCTTTCTGGGTAATATGAAATTTATCCAAATCAAGCAAACGAGATGAAGTGCTTGATTAAAACTTGGAATTTCAAGTGTCTATTAACTTATCAACCTTCTTAGGTATCACAGACCTGTCAACTCTCGCGGTATCACCGGGATATTCACGGTTTTGATTGCTTTCTCCGGGTCACCCGGTCGTTACGCATTTCCCTCAGTTGATTTTTTGCAAATTCAAGTCATATTTTTCACATTTTTCCTTACAATGTTCTGGCTTAAATTCGATTTTATGCAAGTGCAGAAGACCTTTCAGTGAATGTTCAGGCGCATAGAATCATTATAAAGGTACTTTTCATTCTACAGTTCATAATTATTTTTGTCGTGATCTATTAGCCGAGCATAATTTCTTCAATTATATTTATACATTTAGCGAATTTTTGTTGTTTCCCTGTTTATGTCCAAATCTCCCGGTTTTTCTTATCGAAAAATCATAAAAAAAATCTCCAGGTTTTGGAAATTCTGGGTTGACAGATCTGGTATCAGAAATCCAGTACTGAATTTTCTTAACTTTTCGAGCAGACGAGTACTGCCTTCTTATCAACTTCTTTCTTTATAAAAACAACGTGTATCTTTTTATAAGATTTTATAAGACAACCTACTTTTCATTGGTCCTTAATATTTTACAATTGTTCTAATTTTGGAGCTAACATTATTCTTTTATTACTCCTAAGTTTGAGTAATTTTGAGCGTTGAGTTTCTTATAGACTATATCATTATGAAAAGTTCTGCTTTGAACAATCACTGATATACGTATCTAATCTGCAATCAGCAATGATAAGTTAGTTCAGTGGGAAATTTCTCCAATGGATAGCCTTGCCCCTTGTATATGGATACCCAATCATTCCTAATTGCAACCCAGAAACTGAAACAATAGCCAGACTTGAGAGTGCAATTGAACAACCTTACAGAGTGAACACGAAGTTGCTGGGGCAGCTCCTTTTAAAATTGCAGATTTTAATGTTTGATTGCAAACTATGAAATGGAAGAGAAAACAATCGTGGTGGTGATTCGAAAATAACTGATAAAGGGAGTGAATTTTCTATGACCACACCCATGTTTCAAAGATTTAACCTTGATAGGCTTGCTTGTGTGCATAACAGTGAAAGTACACAGCCTTAACGGAAACATTTACCTTATCTACGCTTCTTTTACTCAAGTTCTCGGAATCACGGTATTCAATGAAAATGGGTATCAAAAAACAGGACACTTCATCATGGACCTTTGGTTTCATAAGTAATAGTCCACAACCCAGGGAATCTGAGGAATATGAAAAATAACAAATGACATACACTGCATATCAAGACCTTCGAAAACAACACGTTTTGAATTCGTAATGGACAATGGGGAAACTTTGGAACACAACATAAATGCAATCTATTCTTACAGCGTTTCAAAGGATATTGCAGAGGTTATAAAACTTTTAATTTATGTAAAAATAAGCCCGATAAACACAGAGGATCTTTGAATTATTCAACTAACATTAGCTCTTTTCCTTTGAAATAAAAGATGTAATATTATTTTGGGTATGTCTTATGCAAAGTCAAGAAAGGCCACGGCTCCACGGGGCAAGGTTTTTGCTTTCATGGCATTGAGGATGGCCCAGCAAACTAGATTTCATTTAGAGGACTTCAGGAATATGCATTCTATTCTGAAGCTTGGTATTGTTTGTAAGCTTTTAGGTTTTAGGCGTAATGTCTCTTCAATGAAAATTCATGTTCTTTACCTCGTCTGCATGCAAGGGCCTCTCGTATCCATTGGTAACGGAAAATGATTCCTAACATGGCCGACATTTGACCCTCATGAATCTTTAACGTCAAGAAGAAACGACCTTTCGAAGCAATGAAGCATTCTGTACTCATAAGCTATGGCCCATATGAATCATGTCATACAGTTTCATACACAGTAGATCGTCTCGATGGCTTGCAGTGTAAGTGAAGTGGCACTCCTAGTCCTATTTGGTATTGATGACGATGCGATGATGAAAACGACGATGATAATAATGATGCTGCTGCACTATGTGCAAGCTAGGCTGTAAAAGAGGGGTATGGCGAACAGCTTCCATCTGCTTTCAACGATGGGCTGAGCCCTCTTTTCTTTTTGCAATAAAAGATGGGTGCTTCAAATCTTTTTTAAAAGCTATATGAAGGATGTGGTTTCATCAAAGTTTGGCTTTTGGCCATTTCCTTTTTATATTAGGAAGGCTCAATTTGTTCAAGGCCTATGTCTATATTACTATATGCAAAAACTGTCCCCTTGATCCATAAAATAGCATGTATTTCACCGACAATGTCACAGACAGCACTTTGTTAAGATATATATCCAGTGTCTTTACGACTTTGGTAGTAAATGATTTACTCAAAATAATGATGAATTGAACATATCACTGAATAAACCAAAATTTTGAAGCATTCGTTCCTATTTAGCAAAATTCCTATTGCCCTTATAGTAATAAGAGCTATCTTTTTCAAGGTTTACATCAGAGTTTGAATAAATGCTTGGTTGATGCTATGAAGCTTTGCTAAATATTTTTATATATGTAGAGAAATGTCATATTTTGATGTATAATATAATGGACATATACAATACCTTTGATATTAGGTATAGCAACCAGAATGCCGTCTCACAAGTACAAGTTGCAATATGCTGTCAGATGATATACCAAAGATGTACCCCCATCATCTAATAGTATTATATATATGTGTCTTTTTTAGAATCCAGGGTGCATTCTGTCCAAAAACTATGCCAAAGGTATATTTTCATGCTAAATGCTGACTAAAAGCTTGGTGCCTACCAAAGATCTTTGAGCCATAGTAAAGAAAATGTGCTCTAGCTTTGACAGCCACTCAGAGAGTTTAATCTATTCAAAGGATACCACCTGCATGCTTTGTAACACCATTGCCCAGATTTACATAATAGTTATGCTCTATTGTCAAAATTTCATCTTCAGATGTTCTTAAAGGTGATGGCCATACAGTATCCCTTCAAAAATCAGATGAGAGGAATGTTGTGGAGTTAATTGTCCATGAAGAAGTTGTTTTCAGATGTAAAATACAGGATTTGGATTTTGGTGAATATCTCCATGATCATATGCTATTGTTTTCATTATGGAAAGTGTTTTATCTAGAGGTGACAGCTTGTAAAGCATATTATAGGTGAAGCATATTTTGTAAGTAAAATGACATCCTGCTTAAAGGCTATTTATCTAAAGAAAAGTAAATTGTACAACAAGGTATATTTCCCACTTTAAAGTCTGTCATCATTTTATTATTGTCTCTTCCTATTTCTGGCTGCTATAGGATGCTGAGGATATGTCCAGGAATTCTAAATTGTCTTGCTATCATTAGGTGATTTATGGTTTCATACTCTTCTTATTTTGGTAGGTGGGGATGGTAAACTAGATCCACTTTGTGCAGAAGCATTAGCTGCTGTTCAGAAAGCATACTAGCAAATGTCCTATACTGAGACAAGAAATCACTTGACTTGGACTTTTAGTCAAGAGAGTTTCAGCAAAGCTCAGGAGAATAATGTTTTGTTGTACAAGACTTTGTTGCAGAGTTCATGAGGAGTAATAAATCTTTATTTATCACATGAAAAACCTTATTTATCACATTTGACCAGCTCAATCTCTTGTCTTTAAAATTCATAAAAGTTCTGAATGTCTATTAGCAACAAGTCATGCATGAAGCAAATAAAGTAGATGATCACATCCTTAACTTGTGCAACCTTGGCACCAAGCTAAAGAATAGCTCAACTCAAATATGTGTTATGTAATGTCAAAATGAGGTCTTTATTTTCTAGAATCAATCTGTATCAATGCATTGAATTTAAAACATTATCGTTTTTGAGTTAACTCAATCAATATTTTTTACATTATTTTCCAGCGCAAGTCATCTTAGATACTATAGTTTCATTTTTCAGAAAGTCTCTGCTATTTATGCAACTCGTTTTTCATTCTCTTCATAACGGTGCTAATTTTTGACATTTTTAGTTCATAATTATCAATCTCTCCTGTGTCTGTTTTTGATTCTTGATTTGGAACACTTGGTGCTTCAGAGCTGACTGACAATACACGCGCAATCTCCGGTAGTGAAGGAGTCGGGAGAATTTCATCCGTTTTGCCACTTAATCGTGTTGCACATTCTTCAAGCTTGTCAATGCGGTATTTTAGTCCAACAATATCACGCTAAATAAAAGTGTATTCACATCAAAACAGTTCGCTTAGGTTCACAATTACAAATTTAATGTTAGAATCTGGTAATTACAGAGTTGAGTTGTTACTTCGTAAAATCTCAATATATGTTGTATTGACCATGATAGCATGGCAACAAAGAATGAAAGGAACCCTCCAATCTTTCAGTTTTAGTATTATCCTAGCAAATAGGAGTGTTACAAATAGTGTAAACATTTGTTCACCCCTCACATATTTCTGTTATTTTCCTGATAATCAAATGTGCATCTCCTTTATTATAGAAACAGCACCTTAAGATTGGATCTTCAAAGTTTCCTTTGTCAGTAGTTTTACGATGTTAACCGTGGTTTTCAAGGCATAAATTACTACACGTGCCCCTGTAAAATGACTTATAGACAACTTTATGAAATTTCTCAAAAAGCATACCTCATGACCTAAATCAAGTGTTATGAGCTCCATCATAAATCCTCGAGTCTCTTGGAATTTTTCTGCCATATCAAGTATTTCCTTTTCCAACTCTAATGACCTGTCTTTCACAAATTTTCTGACTGAATTTGATACTTCGTCCCTTTCCATCTCAATGCGGTTCTTGAATTTTTCGAACGACATGCTTAATGCAGCGACATCATCAAAGGAGGCTGTCCTCTCCTCTAAGCACCTTAAAGCTTTCTCAAGCTCCTTTTTAGACTTCTCCTATGGTTAAATGTTAGTACTGGTGTTTATTCATGAAGCTACTGCTTAAGCGTATGTCTAAAAATCTACCATGAGGTCTGTCTACAATTTTCTAGTTTAATCTTTGACCATACGAATTCCTTAATATGTAATGAATTGAATCAAGAGAAATGCAATAAAGTACACCGCGAAGATTTCCTAATGGCAATTATGGAAAAGGAGAGCTGCCTTCAGTAATAATTCTTGCAACTTCTCATAGACGCTAGCAGCATATTGGTCAAGAGAGTTTCCAATTCTATAAATCCGTGAATTGGCCCCCTCGAATAGGCCCTCGTGCTAGAACTTAAAATTATTAATGAACCCTCACTCCACATGATGATGAAGACTTTGATAAAGACTAATGCTTAAATTTAGGCCGTTCTCTTAATATTATGAAGAATAGACGCTTTGAAATGAGCTTTTTATTCGATATATGTCAAATAATGTTACAAGCCCCACCTCGAATAAGCTCCCACCCAAAAAGTATCAAACATAAATAAACCCCCTGGGGGGCTATCTACGTAAAATAGTATGAATGATCCCTACGTAGTTGAGGTGTTTGAAAGGGCACTCTGAAAAGCTTCTCACTCGTGATTTGTTATATCATACTATTACAAACGAGTCTATTTTGACAATATTATATTAGGATCACAAAAGTACTTTCATAAAAATACTTACAAGCTTTACTAATCTTAGACAATCATTTCAAACTTAATGCTAATCAAAAGTGCCGCCAATGATATCAGACATTAATCTCATAGGCAAGCAATTCATAGAAAAGCTTCGTAAAAATCTTATGACTTGGGTGCTATGAGGGCAAATCCCCTTTCACCTAGAAAATTGGTGAGCTAAAGCCAGTATGCAATGGTAACGAAAGAGCGAGCTGCTACTCTTTAGAAATGCTGCCAATTGCCAGCAAGTTATATGAAGCAATTATATCAGATTACCTAGATGTGTTTAGAAAAAATCAGCTAATAATGGTAGGGTACTTGGATTCATGCCCATTGATTTCAATAAATATTTATCCTTTACATAGATGTACATCTACCACGTACTACCTTCTTTCAAAAAGAAGATTCTGGCAGGGTGACAAGCCAGAGTGGAAAGGTGGTAATATATTAGAAATTGATATAGCTTGAATACCTTAAGATCAAACAGCTGGAAAATATTTCTTTTATCTTCTTCAAAGTCAATCCTCAGTCGCTCCATTCTCTCCTTGTAAGTTTTCAAGTCCTTCTCAAGCTTCCCAAAATTATTCTCTAGATTCTCTTTAACTACTGATAGCTTTTCGTTGCAAGTCTTTATTTCCTTGTGATTTTCTTGGACTGCATCATCTATCTTCGTAATTTTGTCCTCTGATTTTGCTTTTTGAGAAACCAGTTCTTCCTGTAGAGCGTGCAACATCACTGATAGATCATTAATTTGTTCTCTTAGGCGATTCTTCTCAGCTAGAAAGCAATCAATGAAATAAGAAATGATGAACTTCTGTAGAACTAGATTATTGCAATTATTGATAAAATGAATTGCTGAATATACCAACCTCTACGTCCTTTTTGCGACGAGAGACGGTTTCCCATTTTGTAGAATTTAACTATGTTTGATCGTGGTTACCAGCAATAAGACTGTACTTAGATAATGCCTACCTTCTGGGCTAGCGTTGACACTATTGGTTAAGTGTGATAACTCTCAGCATCTACGTCAAATGAATAGTACGGCTTGCATAATTATGGAAATGGCACGTGTCTTACGTCTAATTTAGAGTTAGATGTTGCCTTGTGAGTATATCCCTTCTCTTTACCAGCCGTCGATTGAACACTGAGAACTAGTTACATTTGAAAAGAGATGGAACAATAGAAGCAAATGTATGAAGGAGCTGAATACATCTTAATCAATACATATATACTGGGTTTTGGAACACTTGCAAAGCCTCTTTTTCGCATTCTTCATTGGGATGACGACTACAACGTATCACATAATATATTTACAATGAAAAGAACGTCAAAACGAATGTTGAAACTACGAGTGAAAATGCAGATATCTTTACAAATAGGGAATACAGATTTCTTTAATTCTATCACTAAGGACTGATTTATACGTCGTGGTTTACTCGCGTCGAATCAAGTGCTAGTAAAATCGACGAAAGCGCGACTAAAGCTCATGAGTGAAATCCTATTCGATTTATACGTCGAACTTCTGTCGCGCTTTCACAAGTATAAGCGAAGCAGCCTCGCTGTGGAGTGGTGGTGGGAACTTTCTTTGTTTACATTTCATTGCCTTATAGATATAACGAATATTATTAATTAACCCTGCGGACTACAATAAATTGTAATTGATTCGAAGCGAGTTAAGCGCGACGTTTAAATCAAAGCCGTGCTTTTGCCGTGTAGCACGGCCTACTCAGTCGAGCTCTAGTCGTGCTAAGCATTTGACTCGAGCTAAAAACAGGTCATGGGCTATTTTGATTTATATGCCGTGCTACACTCAGACCAAATCAACACTTAGAACATTTCAGATGCAAATAATTGATTCGACTCGAGTATAGCACGACGTATAAATCAGCCCTAAGTTCTAGGATATACTAAGAGTGCAATATAAGACTTTAAACCATTTGATCAATTTTCGAATATCCTCATCTACTTCAATTGCAACTAGTAAGGATGCTATTCTTCTGTCGAAAAGAGATAGCATGGCATTTCCTCTGAGGCATTCTGTAACATTCGTTATACTCACCTAATGCGCTACATTGACTCTAGAGAGACGCGGACACAGAAAAATAATCTTAGCTCGTTTTATAATCGTAGAATTAAAGATACACTGATCAAAGGTTCAATTTCTCACAGAACAATGCTTGTCATGCTTTAGGCCAATGTAATCTATCAAGTAAGCCGCAAGAACACTGGAAGAATACGCGAAAAAAATGGATATAATGTGTGCTTTTCATAGGTCATAGGTAGGAACAAAATGCGTCGAAAAGCTTCTTTTAAACGAAAAGCCATCTAAAGCCTGTCAAAAAGGAGCGGGCTGGCCCGGTGAGACAGGGTGGCTAGCTTAGTGTATCTGTTGAACAGCCAGCCTTCACATAGGATTTTTGCAGCTGAACTAGCTTTCCATGCCGTTATCATCTGGCGCCAGAAATAACATTCCACATCTGGCTGCACATGCGCTGAATACAAACTTTTACCATGGTCAACCAGGCTGGTTCGCTTCTCGACTAACAAAGAACTCGGAATTTCAGATGAGGTCTCAGCCAGGCAGATTCCCCCTGCTTCTAAAGTTAACACAAGCAGCTTTTTCAGGAATCGCTAAACATGAGAAACTAGCATGAATGACAAAACGTCTGGTTTTCTGCAAATCTCTATTAATCTTTTTCCATTGTATTGTAACTATTATATTTTTCAGCTTTCTACATTCAATTTGAATGCATGTCCCCTGTAACTCAGTTTCTTTCTAACTGAGGGCTGCCATCCTTAAAAATTTGAAAATGAAAAGATTTTCAGCAGTAAGCAAGAAAGAGCAATTTCTGGGTGAATAACATTTCTTTAATACTACAAATAAAAATAGAATGTCATGTATACGAAATATAACCGATGGTGAACTGTACAGAATAAAGTAGTGTCTCTCAATCATGATTGACTGACAAAAAAATGAATACAATTCAATCAAGGCTTTGCATATTCAAAGTGGGCATATTCGTTGACCGTCTCGCCGAAGGCAATATAGTTGAAATCATGCTTTCCGCCAACCATGATGTCGAACTTTCGATACAAAACGTCGAATTCGCTGCCACTTACAAGTGATCCAAGCTCCAATTCACTTAAAACACGATGGAACTGCGATCTTGAAACTGATCCGTTGTGAACACGATCATAGTCTTCAAATAATGGAAAAATCTAAAAGGCGAAATGAAGTTGGTAAGCCAAAATGAAAGGAAGTAGCAAAATAGAAATCTGATATAAGCGCACATTTTACCAAGAGGTAATCAACTAGGCCATTTCTAATACATTGGTGAATGCCCTTGGAACTTTATTCAAAGCATCAAATCAATAAGAACGGGCCAATTTGATGGTTGCAAGTCACAACAACAGGTTAGAGGAGAAGTACAATTTTGATTGATATACAAGAGTTAATTTTTGGGCTTATGTGATCGCAAGTATTATATAAAGTTAAAGAAAGAACAAGAAGGCAAAGGAAGATCAGGAGGGTACATGAAAAATAGAAAGACGCAGAAAGAACAGAAAGACACAACAAGATACTTCGTATTGGCGATGAACAAAAACTGAATTCAATCCTGCTTTGCTCACAGTGTTAAATATATGAGGTACAGCTGCAAGTTACAAGGAATATGTTGTAAATTGAAAAATAATTGTATATGCAACAACCAAAAATTGTAGCAGGAGGAAAGATAACAGTTTTATTCAATTTCGAGTTTCCCCAATTATCAAGCTATTTTGAAAGAAGAAAATCACTGTTTTGTTAGCATTTCAGAACAAACAAAATTATTGTATTATTTCCATCTCGCTACTTGTTATATGACCTTCCTTTTGAAGATAGTTTTGTTTTCAAACGAAATAGCAGTCGATAGACACATTGCTGCCTGTCTTAGCTTTCATATCGACCAAATATTTCACGTTCACGACAACATTAATCTTATAACCTGATGATCAATTAAACAAAATCAAACCTGAATTCTTCTGATTCGAACTCTTTCAGCCAATCGACGCATTACCACTTCAAGCACTTGTTCATCACTCTGCGACAATTTGTTATTTTCAATTTCAGGCAGTGGGCGAAACTGTTTGACTTCATGAAGTGGATTCTTTTCTAAACCTATAATACATATTGCGGACTAAATCAAGAATAGGTCCATACAAACAAAACACTGTCCAAATATATTAAATAAACACATATTCATCACACCAACTGAAATGCAGAAAAAACCTGAAAAAGTGAGTATTGAACATAGGTGGGGCATAAGTTGTAAAGCCAAATTTACAACTACACTTAATTCAGTACGTTTGGCGCAACTAAAGTTTGGCGCGACTAAAGTTTGACTCCATAACCAAAACCTGGGCTGACATTGGTCAATGCCGTATTATACACGTACAATAGGCTTATACAAGCAGTCTGATTCATTTAATAGTCGCAAACCAAAAACAGCTAATGAAGTCAACATTTACAATACTCTATGTAGCTGAGAACGATGAGTGATACAGTACAACTTTGTAGACAATCTCTAGCTGAGTCTGAAAATCCCTTTGTGAAAGTTGATAGTACGTCAACCTTCATACAATACTAGTAAATGAGAAGTTACGAACAAGAAGCGGCCTAATCATGAAAGAGTGTAAATAGGGTCATTGTTGGCCTGTCTGCAGACAATAAGTTTCTTCAAACATTTTAAACTATTTTTCCTATGACTGGCACAAAATTTTAGAGCAAATTGAATCAAATTATTATTATTGAAAAGTAGTATTACCTTTCACTGTGAAGACAGTCTCCACATCGTCACAAAACTTCGTGTAATCAACATAATCCGGATTATTTGGCGATTGGTAACTATTTCCAAGAAAGAAAATTAGCTTTTAAACTGTTGTAACGATGTCACAATACAGACTTTAGAAGGACATAGTCGAGTACAGAAGTAAATACCAAAGGGCAGAGCTGCAAAGACAAGTATCAATGAAAATTCAAACAGAGATCTTGGAAATTCAAATTACAGATGTAGGAGCTATTGAATGCAGAAGTTACAAAATTCTTTGGTAAACTGTCAAGTAATTTGAAAATATTAATTATGTGACATTGTTCTCTTAAAAAACTCCACTTACTATTCCATTAATTTATCGACTTCTGATTTGACAAGCCCCAATTGGCAGAGGTCAATAGCACGGGGGAATACAGTCTTTAGAAGTCGTCCAGCCCTTAGTTTATCATAATCTTTCATGAACTCCTCCACCCTCACTCGTTCCTTTACAACTTTTATCTTTATTTTGTTCATTACTTCCTTCACTGCTGTACTTCCTGAATCCTTTATTTTCCCTTTGTTGACAAGATTTAATTCTTTCAAACGCTCAACGTACTTATATTCGCATTTTTCAGAAGGTTGTAGCTCTTCCAAGAAACGAATATAGTTAAAACCAGTATTATCTAAGAACTTCTCAATGATCACATTCATTTCCTCTTTGGTTGCACTTAATCCAACAGATGTCAGGCACTGGCAGAATTGTGATTTTGTCACATAGCCATTATTGTGTCTAAAGAAGAATGAAAACTAAATTGAGTAGAGAATGACAATAAAAGGGCCATAGTTGAGAGTGTATTTCTAACTTATCTCGTAAATTTTTTACGCGTAAGACTCAAATGCATGCACACACGCAGAACTAACTTGGTGCGAACATGAGTCAGACTAGAGAAAACTTAACTAAGCACAAACTCAAAGCAATACGGAATAACTGTTCACATATGTTGATTGCTATGAGAAATCAACCTGAGATTTGCATTGCAACTCAAATCATTTGGAATTGAAAAAGAGAAAATCTGAAGAGCAGAAGCGTGCTTTTGAACGCAGCCACTCAGTCAGAAAAGAAACAGCGAAGGGATTCTACCACATATAATAAACCAAAACATTATAAGTGAATGTGAGGTCGTACAAGATAGTAGAAAATTTGAGCTTTAGGTAGAAGACAATGGAAGATAAGAGCCCCATCATTTAGCAAGAACAGAAAGATAAACACATAATTTAAATGCGTATAAAATTAGGTACAGCTTCGTTACTTTCTTTTAACAGTATCAGTTTCATAATCAAACTTTGTAGAAAAAAAAAAAAAAAAAAAACTTATCAGACTGTTTCTCTTTACTTGAAAAGAAAGTACTGTCGGCTAGCAGAAAGTAATGAGCTGAACTAACTTGAATAGCTCAGCACGTGGCAGATCATTATACTAAACATAACATACTTTTGCATTTCAATCCTATCAAATTAACCATTTGCTAACCATGGTGCATAGCTGCAAACGTATAACATAATTCTTGCCATACTAAGTATTATTGCTCAAATTATAGGACACTACCTGTCAAAATCTTGAAAGCAAGGTTTGGCGAGAACCCTCCTTTGTTTTGCAATCTCTCTCATTCGTGACATGGCTGAATCAAAAAGTTGCACCTTCTCGCTAGTAATACTGCTCCAATCCATAGTTCCTGGTTTCACCATACTGAATTCATTTGATGGTGCTACTTTGTAGTTAGGAAGCTTTTCAAGTCCTCTCTTTGTAAATACTGCAGAATGTAATAAGAAATACTTCATTCAGATTCAGAAGAGCCACTCAATTGTATACTCAAAACGAAATAGAGGAAAAGGCAGTGATTGTCAAATCTGACAGGGAATCGGCTGGAATTTTCTGTTATATACATTGGTTCCCTAAGCATATGGAGACCTAACATGTTCCGGAATATCATCATTGATATGCGTGTTTACTAGCCAAGTCAAGTGTCTACGGTTTATATGGAAGGAAAACTCAATCAATTTGTAAAGTGCATCTGCAGGAATGAGCTAAGATGAAAAAGTAATGACACAGAATCTTAAATGACAGTGTATGGATAGAACTTACTAACCAACTTCAATATCTAATAGAAATTCCCTCCATAGAACATTTCCAACTCTTTTTGGATCGGCATAAATATGTGCCAATGCTTTGAATTGGTAATCGGTTAGATGAGTCCCCATTGCACTTAAGCCCATCCTGAATCTACTTTGTTTTATTGAGCCATGTCGAAGGGGATCAAAATCTTGAAAAAACTCTTCAATCTAGAATTAAATTAATAAATACTTATGTGTGATCAAACTGACTTTTTAACAAATTGGATGAAAAATAAACACAGAAATCAGCCTCATCCTCAGATAATCTTCCAAGGAAAACAGATCTAAAATATACAATTATGTTGGCTGCTAGAATAAACTGTATTGAGATCAAAAGCAACATGGGGCACAATTAACTTTCAAAGTTATCAAATAATTCTATTGCAAAAAGTTAGAAAATGTGATATGTAAAGTGAGTCGGCTCAACAACATTTCCATCTGATTGGGAAAACCATCCAATCGAGAAATAGTGAAAGAGGCATCCATTGGCCAAAACAAAAGTGATAATATATCATAGGCCTACCCTTAGCCTGTGAATTAACACGTGATGTCGTATTCTGCCAATCAATTCATCAGCGTTTATCATTTCTGGTTTTTCCAGTGATTCATTCACACTTTCTTTTATCCTGTTGAAAAAAGGATTGCAAACTCACCCATCAATGAAAAAGGAAAATGTGTTCTGAGGACAACTGTCTTCGCCTGAAAAGTGCAATGAAATGTGCGCCTCAAATAAGTCTGAAACACTGCTTACTGTTGAAAAATGTTCTTACATTGATAACGATCACCAAGAATAATCAATCATATTCAGTAAATATATTTGCAACTTAACACTTTCTTCCAAGTAAAAATAAGCGTAGAATTATAACACAAGCGATAAAAAGTGATGCATTTAGTAATATCTTTCCTACCCTTCTTCCAGGTTCCCAGTCTTAACAGGTGCAGTTCCGACGTATTCTAATGAAACAAAAACATAATGAAAATCTGATATCAAAGCAGAAGAAGTCTCTCCAAAAGAAATGATCAAAAAGTTCACAAAAGAAGATAACTAAAAGCAAGTTAAACAGATGGTTGGAATGCCAAAATAACATGTACTACCTACAGTCCAAATTTTGCTAAAAGAAAGAATCAACGCTAAGGTAGGAATAGAAAAAAGAACGCAGGGTTTCAGTATGAATAACGTAAGAAAATAACGTAATACGAGCAATTGACAAAAAATTATCATAGAATTGAAGTAAAGTTGGAATAAATCAATTTAAAAAAGCAGACATGAAGAACAACAGTGATTAGATGAGATGAAACATTCTAACTTTGTTGCACACTAGGGAAAACTTCTAAACAGCTAAAGGAATACAGCAGGAACCAAATTTGTAAACTCTCCAAACTATGTTACCTGAATCAATTGCTTGTACAAATGCGGGATAGTAAACATCACCACCACTATCGAATTTGCGAGCAAGCAGCTGAAATTGATAAATGAAATGCATTACATTGATAATATAAATTTAAGGAAAATCAATTAGGCGTTTTCATCCCATAGTTCCTGACCTATGCTCCTTGATGTCAATCAAGTCATTTAAAGTACATGGTAAAAAGCGCCTGTCTATAGTAGGAAATTGAAGCCAGCAAATATCTCATGTTTACAAGTAAGGAAAGCAAACTTAAGGCTTTTTCTAACCTGTTGACAAGCTTCTTAAAGACCATCAAAGCTTGATCTGTCATAAACAACTCAGCCCCAACTCTCTTGTTGGTAAATAGTGATACTATTTTAAGTGAGCTTTATCTTAGTGGTACGATTTCGGCCTTCTAAATCCACTTTGAGACAGCAACCGATCGGTTAATGGTCGATCTCAGATCTTAATGTTTATTTCAAAACATAAACTGCTATTCGATGAACACAACCAATTTTGTCTATGGCAGAATTAAGGAATTGATATATCATAATGAAGGGTGTGACTGTGGCAAGAAAAATGCTTACTTCTAGATCTGCTTGTGAAACATCGAGACCCACCATGTGAAGAATCCTGCTAAATTGGGTTCTAGTCATTCCTCGGGTGTAACATTTGGCCTAGAAGCAAACGTAAGTTGAAAGGATCTGCATAATACTCGATGCAACCTGGATACAATGGTGTCAGTTAATAATAATAATAAGACCAATTTTTATACAGGATATACACTTCAACGAGTTAAAACTGCTGTTATTAATGTGTGTCCTGTGCCCTATGCTTAAATGCTAATTCCTAAATATTACAGTTAAAAATGAATCCAATAAAAGTAAGAATACAGATGTAAAAAGAGCAGGTCTACCTAATTACATTCAAAGTTTCAGATAAAATATTAGGATAAATGTCATCGAAAATGTTCTTCAAGTTGCTTTTCAAATTCCTTATTGTTCTCAGTCTTACGAAGTTCCAGCGGTAGATCATGTTACACCTTCGCACCCATAAACGTAAACGATTTGCGTGCATGCTCAGTTTTGATCCTTGGTAGTCTTAATGTGTAAGTGTTGTTTCGAGTTCGCTTTTCATGCTCTTGCAGAGTGAAATGTTTCTGCATCTGTTCACAAGTTTCCTTGGCTAGACATTTTCGCACCAGCTTGAAAGCCCTAGTCTTGTTAGCATTGACAATCGACCTAAGCTTCTGGTTTAGTCTTACATCTCCAAAGACTATTTTCAGCGCACGTGATTGAAGTGATGAGAGCCTGCTCAACTGAGTATTAGTGTAATTCAACTGTATTTTGCCACAGTATGTGAATGTTGGCAGTTTCATTGAATGATAAATTGTAGCAGCTGTGGCTTGATCAAGATACGATCTCATTTTTGCTAAAAGTCGTAGCCTACCAGACGCTTTTTTGTAACAGGTATTGAAATTCGAGTTCAGGTTTAGCGAGCTATCTACACGGACACCGAGATACTTATATTCCGTTGTGTTGTTGATGACAGTTTGATCCGACAATTTGATTTCTAGTGGCTCAGTTTGCTTGGCAGTTCTTTGTTAGGTGCCGAAGAGAAGGCATTCTGTTTTACCTTTCTTTACATTGAGAACCAGTTCGTTGCACTTCAGCCAGTCTGCTAAACAATCCATGTCCTTTGACAATGTAGCTTTGATAGACTGGGCGTCCTTGTCTGCAACGTACAAGACTGTCTCGTCAGCATACTTCAGGATGCTCGAATGCTCAATTACGTCTACAGCATCATTGAACAATATTAAGAACAATAAAGGACCCAGTATTGATCCCTGTGGTACTCCTGTTAGCAATGCGTTCTCCTTTGAGAAACAACTGCTTTAGGCTACTTTTGCTTTTCGGAAGAAAAGGTAATCCTTGAACCACTCTAGTTCCCTGCCATCAACTCCATAAAGAGGGAGTTTACCTAGCAACAGTTCTTTCATACTAAACAACATAACGTGTTTTAATCAGCTATATCAATACTCTAAATAAAAAGCCTATTGCAAAGTGTAATAAAGAATGTATACAAAATATTCTCCGAGAAATAGCAATGAATCAGCAGTTAGCTACTAGGAAAAATGTTCAAACTTTATTAGTTCCAAAACAGTGGCACAAAATTTGGAAAATAAATTAGTCATTAATGAAAAATCGAGAAAGAAAAGTGAAAAGCATAGAATTAACTAAATAGAATTTTAACAGAAAAACTAAAGCTAATTTGATTTCGACATAAATTGACAATATCATCCTGTTGAGACTTGAAACTTGGAATAACAGTCCTTATATTACTTGCTTTTGGCTATGAATGCCATAAACTTTAGTTCATCATCCTTTATGAGGATGCTCATGATAATAGTACTAAATCTTGTACTGGTAGCTGGTTATGTTAAAAGTTCGATAATGAGAATCTTTACATATTTACGTATGCAAAGTAGCCAATCGTACCTACATTGTTACACTTGTGTTTCATCAGATTCAAAATGAAAGTATCCATTAATCGTATAATTTTTATCAAAGACAGAGCCAGCAATATGAGTGGATATGATACAGAAATCTAACAGTGAACATTCATTTGACAAAAAAACCCTAAAGTGACTACAAGGACATGAACTGGACAGTAAGTTTCAAGTAAATACTATATTGAGAACAAAGGTACCCTGTCAAAATCCTTGAAATACTGATATATCATCAATCGCTTCTTTTGAACGACTTCTCGTAAATCTGCTATGACTGACATAACTTTTTCTTCTTCCTCCAGACTGAGTGTATTCGGAACCTACAGAAATAACATAGTTTGACGGAGATCAAACCTATAATACTAAGAATTTTCTGAAAGCTAGCATAAACTATCCGAGCTAGTTACCAATCAATTTGTAAAAAAGAGACGCAGTGTAAATTTGTCCTATCTGGAATACAACCCAAAGACGGTAGAATTAGGGAGGGAAGCAAGGAGGGAGAAACAATCTAATTTGTTCAAATGTGACGCGAAGGGAA
Source organism: Mastigias papua (assembly GCA_964019165.1). Classification (NCBI taxonomy): domain Eukaryota; kingdom Metazoa; phylum Cnidaria; class Scyphozoa; order Rhizostomeae; family Mastigiidae; genus Mastigias; species Mastigias papua. Next base: position 15,797,750 of record OZ025278.1, on the reverse strand, counting down.
CTGGGTAGGGACAATCGGGTCAAAGATGCCCAAGTGCGAGTACGAAAAGTACTTGGAAATGGGTATTGGTCTGGAAAGAAACAAAGAAGCTGTTGATGATTCATAACTTATTTGAGGGCTTTAATGGCACTGCTTTTTAAAGATGATGGAAAAATAGTAGAACAGTTGTAAGTCTACACCTAAAATATCTCGAATAATCATGAGTTTCCATTTCTGAAAAACAATTATTATGAAATATGGGTTACAGTATAGATTTTTAACTACCTTGGCCAGTTCACCAACTTGTGGTCTGTAAACACTAGCTGTAGGATTCTTCTCCAAGTGTGGAATATTATATGCTAGGACAAAAACGATCCGAATATTGCTATTTTAAACACGTACATAATTTGGATATGAAATTGGCAAAAAAATACCATTACATCGAGTGTATACTGTTTTCCATACCTTGTTGGTGAATCTTAAAATTCTCTTTTTTGATATAGTCAAAGGAGGATCAAGATTAGTATCAATAAGACTATGAAAGCCAAAACATGAGCATGGAATCAACGATAACTATTCAGACATACGGAGTGTTACCCTTCAAACATCTTCAAACAGATCTAGGAGTCATCCAAACCCCTACATATAGATAATTGTCGACTAACCAATGACCATTAGAAACATGATCTAGAAACATTATCTGATGGCATCTCCTTATAATCACTAGACCACAATAGGTTTCTTTAACTCTCCTGATTTTAGCACCTTAAGGTTACTTTCATTATTTAACTTTTTCAAGCAACTCTATACTGTACATCCTTGAAGTAGTCCCCTGGGGGCTTATCTATTTTTTATACTTCTGGGTCTGGCTTATTCGAGGGGAGGAGGTATTTGAGGGGGACTTATAAACTTGTGTGACAAATGAAGGGGGTTACTTGAGGGTGGGCCAATTTGAGGATTTATGGTATATATATATAAATAAATACCCACAATTATATCTTACCATTTTCCATGACATCACAAAAGTCCTTGTAATGAATTCTTCCATCAGGTAGTTTGTAGTAATTTACAATCAGTTGGATTTCATCCCTTGACAGACTTGCTTGGGTTCCACAGCACAAGGATAGACCACAAATGAACTAAAGAGAAGATGAATAGGCTCACATGCAAATAGTCACAAGTATATTCCAGCCATAAATCATAGACATGGTGGTTTCTAGGGAATGTTGCTCCAAAGATGTAAGATAAACTTTTTGCCAGCAAAATGCGTGTAACATTGAAAATGGGCGTTGCCTCAGCAGTGATATATGATTAATAATTGTCTACTTTTAGTACTTTATGTAGTTCATTGCATAATTTAAAAAGCAATACAAAATAGTGTTGAGAAGCACATTAGCTTACTGACAAACCATTGCCCAGAACTGGTGGTATCATATAGGTATACCCAACAATGGATGATATAAATTGATGCTGGCTTTATGCACAACAGAGAGATAGCCCTTACCTGATTTTCAGTGATAACTCCACTTCGCAGCTTGTCATGATCTTTAAAAAACTCTGTTGTTCTGATGCCATTCTTGTGCACAGCAACCAGGACTTTGTTGAAGACATCTTGAATATCAAAAGTTCTTCTTGTCTACAATTGAAAAATTATATTTGTATGAAGTTTTTGCAAGGCTTCCATGATAAAATTAGAACAACTGACTGCATGCAAGCAGTAGTCAACAGTAATTCATCACTCAAGGTATGACAGATTTAACAATACTTTTATGCATAAATATAAACAAGATCTCAAGGACTTTCCAAAGGCCCCTAGTTATTGATAAAATTAATAACAAAACATTACCCATCATATTGAAGCATTAATATCATGTATATTTTCAAGATAGAAAGTTATTGGCACAAGAAAAAGAATACCTCCTTATAGTTGGTGCAGGTAAAGGTATGGCTGTACCTCACTGACAAAAATCTGCACAAAAGCATGTTTGCATGAAGTTATATATTAGGTTGCTTCAACTGCTCCTTTACATTATTGGCAATGTGAGCATGCCACCATGAATATTTCACATATGGTTATAATCAAATTTCTTCACACTTAGCTTAGGTGTACATTTCCAAAACATCTTTTAAAAGACCATCCTTAGCATAGAGCACAGTATTAGCTAGTAAATCATTAAAAACACAGGCCCTTCAATGAGTAAATTAGATGTGTGCTGTCAATCACAAGGGTGAAATTGTTTGCATGTGCTAAACAGTCAATTGTGAGAGCTTTCCTTAGTACTTGGACATATATTTTTGATAGAGCTGGCATGAGCGACAAATCAAGCACGTAAACTGAGATGGGTATGTGCCTGCATGCCTGAAAATGCATTGTGAAATATCAAGAGCCCCAAAAGATTAGTAAATAGCATTCACAGCTTGATGGGATGATTCCTGATTTATTATTTATTATTCCTGATTATTTGTATAATTCAGAAGCACAAAATGCAGATCAGTACCTTGCTTCCAATGTCTGCTGCATCCTCAAATGTTACTTTATTCTCAGCATTCTTAGCAGCATTTAATTCATTTTGCACTTGGATTATATCTTGATGAAAATCCAAATAATTACAAATACCACTTTTTGTTGGGTTTTGGTACTTTCTTGCCAGCAGTTTGACTTCACTTTCCTTAACATCTGGTGGTCCAGGAAAGCTCCTATAAAACTGTAATGCAAAGGAAGTGTACTGTATACACTTTGCATAAGTACATACTTCAGAACTCCCCCCTTCTAATTCATATTGCTCAAACTATCCCTAACCATTGCAGAATATGATCAAGTCTAATCATATGTACAAACTAAGAAGAATATTTGTCTTCCAATAGGAAGCAAAAAATAAGAAAAGAGATAGTGACCAAATTGAGAACAATCCATTCATAGAATTGAACAATCGACTTTTATAATATTCTACCACATTATTACTAAGATGTTGAAAAGTTACCCAGCTTCCATCAAACTGTTGTCTGTATAATAGTTTCAGCATAATTATTTTCATATCCATATTACATTGGAAAGCAGTTGGTAGCAAAGTCCCAAAAAAGCTAGAAGAGAGTATGCCATACACCACAAAGTCCAAGTTTCAAGCAGTTTTATATTCATATCAAAGATTCAAATAGGAGTTAAGTATGGCAATTGTCTTACCTGACTCTCTGTGATAGTTCCAATGTTATGTCTATCAAAGTCCTCATAACAAGATTTGATACTTATACCATGGTACTCATAATGGGGTGCAATTCTTTCTAGAATATCTCTGCACTTGGCATCTAATTCAGGACTGATTGGTCGTCTAACTGTTGTGCTAGAAAACAGATAAATGAATAAATATTTATATGCAAAATTTATAGCATTGAGAAAAAAAGAGGTTAACTTTTCATTAAATTCTGCATCCATTTCATCTAGATTCCCAGCTTTTGATATGAGAATCTACAGATTCTACATCTGATTTCATAGAGATGAGTAAATGTCTATGAGATAAGTAACAATATTTTTAACTGCTAAACAGATTTTTGCAAAGCAATTAAGAGACATGCTACTGCAATATTCCTGCTATAAGCTTGCAATAGCAAAAATACCATATTCTAAGTTTGAAACAAATCAGCAAATCAAAACAGCAAATTACCTTTGATAAGTTGGACTTGATTCTATGGGCTGATTCAATGAGATATCATGTAAACCTGTTGAATATCAAATTGGTAATAAAACATTTGCTCCCAAGAAGTATTTAAAATAATTTCAAAGAAACTTTCTGATTTACTTGAATAATTAGTAGATATATCAACCTAAATTAAGGAGTGGAATAGAAATGAAATGCCAATCTTTCCAGCATTACTTGCCCTTGAGCATCAAAAATTTCAAACTTAAAAAATGCACAGGGGTACCTCTGTCAATTGCTGAACAAAATTCTCTATAATTGAACATTCCAGGCTTCTGCCTATCTGAGCCATATTTCTCCATTAATAACATCTCTTCATCCAAGTTTAAGACAATGCCATACTGTTGATCCAAACATCTTTTCAGTTGAACCTCTGAAAAATTTGTCAAGAATACACTTATGATGTATACTTTCTCCTATATGAGAATATACATTAATTTGGAGATATTTTCATCACACCAGATAGTTCATAACTGCTGAAATTATTTAGTTGGCACAACATAGGTATAACTACTCCTATATTTCATTGTCAAGAGGCTGGAAAAAAACAAACTCGTAAGAGTTATCATAATAAACTATTGATGCTTAAAATAGGCAACTTACGTGTAATGAACCCACTCCTAAGCTTGTCAAAATCTTTAAGGTATTCATTAGTTCTAGCGTGCCTCATTTGAGCGGCACATCTTATCTTGTCTTCGATATGAGTCGCAGTCAAAGAGACTGCATTTGGTTCCTTCATCGAAAAAATAAAAAGTAGAAGTCACTCAATTAAAAGTTTATAATTTAACTAATTGTAAGAAGTCTTCTACATGCTTTACAAGATAAAAAGGAAATGATAGTCATTCATAAGTGAACAGTCCTGAATCGTTACCAAAGGATCGACTTGGATGAGAAACATGTCAATCAATCAAGCAATCAATGAATCAATTTAATATACTAGCATTAGCAACAACACTTACAAATGATACAGCTTCAGGCATGATTCTGTCATAAACCCTCCAAGAAATCAACCTATGTTGGTCTGTCTTTCTGCAATTCACCTGTTCCTATGCAACTTCTATCGTATAACGTTGTTGACTGGGAAACTGTTGTTGTTGGTGGTTGCTATGAAGCTTGCATGAAATCGAGGCACATTCGATGAAATAAAGTGAGAAATGGAGGATACTGCAGATAACGAATTTGTGTGTGGTTGGGGGTGTTTCCAATTAACTTTTCTGTGAATTGCTTAGGCCTCTTCGGTTTATCCTCAAGAAACAGCTCTGGGATTGTTGAGCCTTTGCCCTGTTTATTTCTATTCACATGATGTTTGGTCCCTTTACGTACAGGGGGTACTCTTTGTTGGATGAGATTGCCTGTGGGTGTCTGGCTTGTAGCAGGGCCTTTCAGTGTCCTTCTGTGTTTTCTCCCGTGTATTCATGTATGGCTTCGGGGTAAGCATGTGATATCGCTCCCCCAGGTATCGTTTTAGTACTAGAAACATTCTAAAGTAGCTTAACAGAGTTTCAGTAATGCTTTTTTTAACTTTTGATATTGAATGTACAGTATAAATCAATGTTGAGGCTAATTGGACAATATATTTGATCTCTTGATCTCAAGGTGGTAGTCCTCATATTCACCTGCTAGTTCTTCTACATTTCTGAAGAAATGACTGAAGCACTCTCTGTGCATTACAACAGCATTGTTGATACAAGTAGATCAACTTATGGGATAAGGCCATCGATATTGCTTTCCTGTGTTTCAGTAGTCACAGCGACCTTCTTTTGACTAAATCTTATATATTCCAACAAAGATGATACTATAAGCGATAATTTCACATGATCATATACTCCCAAATTATCATATTTTCAGTGCTACCGTTCCAGGTGTACAACAGTATTGCTTGCTTCTACAGAAGAATAAGCATTAGTATAGCTCACCTCTAGATTGTCCACTTCCCAACCATCTGAACTTCATAAGAGTCTGTTGTGTTAGCTTCAACTTGAAAGCCAATAGCAGCTTCAACGTTGTTCATTGCGCCCACAGAAAGCGATATTTTCCCCCATGATCTGGCAAATATATGACATCGTCAGGCGCAGTTCTCTCCAAGTTTCCTTCAATATCAATCTTCAGTTGATATGCACAAATATCGCACAGTTTTTGCCATGAGTAGCGACTTTTGCTCGGCAATCGAAAAGTAAGTTTCAATCAAACATAGCGGATACGAAAAATAAATCCTTACAAAATTTAAATTTTCTAGTGCTCCTCTCTGTGTATTCTCAGGTGAATTCCCAGATCGCTTGACCACAGTTCACAGACACCGAAAACCAATACTCAATGACAAATGAAGGAACGCATGAAGACAGGGGGGATCCTTGGTTTTCAAGGGCTGCAGATGATCGTGATCGAAAACTTCGGTAACCTGCTCGAAAAGCAAAGGTACACAACACTGAGCTATCGCTGCAAAAATAAATAAGAAAAATTCAAGAGTTGACAAATAGTACGGAAGGAATGAAAATCAATGCCGTTGAACGAGAGGATTTATCAGACTTTTGACAAAAAGTTGCAGATTTATAATGAGCACTACTTGTTTGCTCCTGAATTGTTCCTAAGTTTGTGCAGAAGATCATAATTACGTCCTTTCTCCTAACTGTACAGAACAAGGAGCGTACTGTATCTAAATAAAACTATTCAATTATTCAGATTCATAACTTACGGTAAGGGCATTCAAGTAGTGTTTTGGTGGAGGTAGAATGATAGTTAAGTTTCATATAGAGACACAAATGGAAAATATACTTTCTCTATTCTTAGTTATTTGTATACAAAGAAAAATATAGTATAATGATATATTTATATTTCTTGATTATTCGAGAATACTATCTTAAATCACTCCTTTTCAACAATAAAGAAAGTATATTTTCTGGAACGCTGCTTTTGCAATCCAGCATTATTTCCGGGTGCCCATGATAATATCTTGTGAAAATAGAAAACTGACAAAAGTATCTTGAAATTTACGAGTCAAAGAGCCGTCAACAACACGAATCAAAGGAAAGGATATGAAATGCTAGATTGTAAAATAAAATCCTCATTGCTCATAATCATAATCATCATCATCCATTCTTTCACAGTATTGACAAATTACGTAAAAAAACAAGAAAATTCACGTGTGCTATAGTCAATGCATTTACAATGCGATTGAAAACTCTGTTTATATATGGCAATTAATAAGGAAGATGCAAAAATGCGAGGTCATGTGCATACAATACGGCATGGTGGTTACAAGAAAAAAGGAAAGGTATGGAGTCAGTACATGGTCAAAATTTAACGAGATAGCCATTGATCTCGTAAAGAATAAGTTTGTCACAGCAACTATTTAAGACTTAATATACAATAAGACAAACTCGTCTGCCGATTTGTCGTTGGTCTGATTCAAAGCCTAAAATTTGATATACGATGACGAACCTAATCATCAAAGTTATTTAAATCCGAAAACAGATTTCCATTAAAGAAGAAATAATTTAAAATAGATACTAATTATCACTAAAAACATGGTGCACATCAATACAGATGCGGCCAGCCTTAAACACATCAAGACCATTTTAACCAAATCATAGCTAAAATTACATACAGTTGTGGCAGAAATGGCCAGCATAATAAATCATATGTTCATAGACCAAATTAAATACAATACATCTCTGAAATAAGGTATTAACATCATTATCAATTCATTGGCATAACTTAAATTAAAAGATTACAAAATACTTAGGTAGGATAATATAACAATAAAATGAGATGTATGAAAAGTACATCAATCTTTATTAATCAAAAAGTTGGGGGATTGCTAGAAATTAAACCTAAGAGCCGATGATGGACCAAAGAAACTTAACTTAGTCTTCAATGTGCATTAAATTTCCATACTACTAAGAATGCAACAGTGGGTGGCGAAACAGTTCGTTGTTGACTTACGGCATGGGTCCATCACTAATTTAATAGTACAAATTTACGCCAGTAGATAAAATTCAGCTCTATAAATCAATCCCATGATGCTCGACTCAAAACCCCTTTCCCCATAGTTTCATTTCCTTACTTGAAAGTGAACTTATATAGAGTTACGATTGACACTTCATCATTTTGTACCAAAAATGATCTAAGAACGCAAATATCACCTTTGATTTGCACTCAATGCATCTTGGGTAAATTTCGATTTGCTATTAAGTTTGTCATATGCTATAAGGAAAAGATCTGACGCTTTGTGATGCAATTGTTGAAGCACAGGTCGGTCTGCACTCCTCCACAGCATGAAAAGGAGTACAATAAATGCGAATGAAATAATTGCCCGCTTCCTAAAATGAGAAAATGAAGAAAATAAGCAACTCGTGAGAATCAACAACTAATATAGTCAAATGCCTAGATACCATCAACTCGAATTCGCATCTCGCTGAATCTCGCTGTAATTCAGTCACCTTTAAGGTATTATCCAAATTCCCATAATGTGATAAATGCTTGACAAAAAAGCAACATCAGCATGCTGTAAAATGTTTTGTTTCTTAGTGCAATATTTACAGCCTATATTCCTTTAACTGAAGAGAAAATGTAGTGCATTTATGCTTTCTGCAATGTCATTCTGGAGCGTAAATGTAAGTTCCTATGATCTATATAAGAAGTGAATACAGTATCAAATATTATTCCTAGTAAACTCTGCCAACTTTAATCAGCTATCTGCATGCCGCAACACAGCCTACTGTGCGCCAAAAGTGACGTGAACTATTATCAAACAACCAACTACACACAGCTAGCTCATTCTGGCGATGTAGCATTTCAATATTCAAACTAGGCCAAGAATTTAAAGGAATCAAAACACTTACCATGTAGAAACAAAAGGTGAAATAACTCGTGCGGCCAATGAGACGATGACAAGAACGATGGCAAACAGTGAGACAACAACGCTTAAGGCCTTTGAAAGGAGAATCTTAGCAGTGCCACTGCCTTCAAAATAGCCATCAAAAAATTGCTGCTGCTGATGTTCTTGCTGTAATCCCATTTTATTGATCTACGAAGAGCCAAACAGTTGAAAGAACAGAAAAGAGAAAACAAACAACAGCAGAGGGGAGATAACTGACTGATAGTGTAAATGTAGCCTACTTTCTTTGTAAAGTTCCATATATGGTTACACAGTTGGCTCTAAAGAAAAATGAGATTAGTATCTTTCCTTTCAAAAGAAACTGGCTGGGCACGTCTTATCATTTTGGAGTGATTTCGGTGTGTGTATGCCTACTATTCAGCTGGTGTCTTCAAAATCTTCATATCAATATTGAATAATCCTCCCTTGATGACGAGGCTCCTATTTATATATCACATTCGAGGCTCCTATTGTATATCGCAATCAACTTAGACATTGAATATCTTACCCTAGTTACACAAGAATCAAGTGCTTCCTCGATTTCACCTGCTCTTTCTGCCGAACGATAATCCACACACTCAATTCGATCAATTGCTTTGTATATTTCCTCCTTTACATCCATAATCTGCGATAAAAGGGAATATAAGGAAAATATTTGACTATCACCGATACAAGGAATATGGTTTAGGAAAGTCTACTGATGGCAAGCAGTAGAAATCAGTCACTCAGATACGATTTTCCTAAATCATTCTTACTATGAACAAGACTGCTAGAATGCCCTAAGAGGTCCTCTGAGTTGCAGCACAAAAGCTGGATACCACGTCAAAACAGGAATTTCTTAGAATTAATTCATATTGGCATACCTCTTGTTGATGCAGCTCGGTCAGGTCATTATATTGATTGAATAGATCACGAATTTGAGACTGTAAATCCTACAAAAACATTGAATTATTACGTAAAATATTTCACGAAACACCTGATCTGTCATATCCTATCCATCGGCAAATGTCCTGTACCTGAAAATATCTACCACAACAGAGCAAATTTTCAGATGCTACAATGAAAGAGTTTTCACGCTTGATTAATTACACCATAACAAAATCAACACGAACTACTTACTTCATGTCGAAATCTTTCGTCTTCTGCCAAAAAATTTAGCTGTTCCTATCAACAAAACAGAAGCCCTGAAATCAATTCTGCATCGAGACTAACAAATAATTAAACCAACATTTATTTGTAAGCACCATCAATACGTATTTACAAGGGTAAAACAAACAACAGTTTTATGAAGATTGGAGAATGCCATTCATAGAGTGGTAAGCCAAGGTATCATCTAAAAGAATAGAACCATTCTAAATCATTATTTCAAAATAAAGTAAGACAAGTTTTGAAACATGCTTACTAAGGCTAAGCGAATCCGACGAGATTCAAGAATTCTTACTTAGCTCGTTCAAAGCTGTTCAAGTTTCGTAAGATATAGCTACATGTCCCAACTGATAATCCCATTTTATTTTTTATGTAATGTCAGGGAAAGGCCAATAGAGCCAATAACAAAGCCCTGACAAGGGAAGAGAGAGAAAGGAAAGTTAAGCAGATAGGGAGATGAGATCCAGTTTGTTGATGTTAGATTTGAAGCAAGTTAAGTTGTAGGATTCAGGGAAGGAAGTGGAAGGCAAGGTGTTCCAAAGTCGACAGGTTCCTGGAATGAAAGAAAATTTGTGGGAAAGAGATCATGGATCAGATAGTATGACTTGGAAAGGGTGTAACTGAGTAGAGCTTCTGGTGAGTCGAACATGCCTCAGGGGATCATGAATAATATTCATGATTTCTCAGCTTCACTCCTAATAAAGCATCCCCTTGAAATTGGTCTATTCATTCACAATAAGGCCATGAAGGCATTCAAATTCTGAGCTTTCCTCCTATTTAAAAGCAAATGATAGCTCCATATAAGATTCCGTGTGTTATGGAGTGTCCACTAGAGATGACACTTGTCCTATGGAGTGTCCACTAGAGATGACACTTGTCCTATGGAGTGTCCACTAGAGATGACACTTGTCCTATGGAGTGTCCACTAGAGATAACACTTGTCCTATGGAGTGTCCACTAGAGATAACACTTGTCCTATGGAGTGTCCACTAGAGATGACACTTGTCCTATGGAGTGTCCACTAGAGATGACACTTGTCCTATGGAGTGTCCACTAGAGATGACACTTGTCCTATGGAGTGTCCACTAGAGATGACACTTGTCCTAGGACATAGTCATCAAGAGATAGGGTAGCTACTTCCTGTTCTGGTTGCCTTTGCCTCTCAAGTGTTGTCACCATTTGCCAATTTGATGGAAGTAAGCTAGCATCCAAACTATGGCCTGGTGTGAGCCTCGAATCGTTGATCATCTGCACAACAGATAAACGCTTTAGTTTTTTGACCACTCGCCCAACTTACATCCGATAAATTTAAGCATCATAGAGCCATGTCTGTAGCAGACGCTATCGCCATAGCGAAAATGAGGTCTAACACAAACCTTCTACAATCGATTCAGTAGCATATACGCTGTGATGAAACAACTCTTCAAATTCGGTGATTTACGATGTATGATTTCTATTCGTCAACAAACTTTTACGCAAAATGACAAACAGCAGTACTTCAAAGCCTTCCAAGAGAAAATGAGTTATTGCAAAAATTACAACGAATGATATCGTAAACATTAAGGAGTAAACCAAAATGGCAATCTTAATACCTTTAATTTATGAATCGTTTCCCTAAGTTCTTCATTTTCTTTCTTTAACTGTGAGATCTCATTGCTTTGATCCCGCAATCTTTCCAATTCCATTACATATGACTGATTATTGACTGAATGGGCAGTCAAGCTTCCAGATATATTGCTAATGCATATGGAAAAAACAGAAATAGTAACAAAAATCATAACACTTATCCTCTGACAGCAAACTAACTGCGAAGCCAACTGAAAAAATGATAACTTATAATGAAATGTGAAGGAGCAAGGCATAACAAGTCCAAAAATAGATAAGTAAATCCATATATATACATATATACGTTTAATGTACTCCAATCATCAAATTATGTTATCAGTTATTGCTTTATAAGCGATCTTTGCAATTGGCGCCTGCTTGAACAAACTGCATGATATTCTACAAGAAGCAAACTGCTTTCTTATTTACATCGTTACTATAATTATTGTTATTAACAATTAGTTATCAAGCAGAATAGACACACATATATAGCTAACAAGCTAATCAATGCCAACAAAATACTACATCATTTGAAACATTCAAAAGTAAACTTTGCAGTGACAAGGCCTTCATTCACCGGCCACGACATCTAAAGATTAACAGTAAAGATAATAATACTAAAGGGCCATAGATACATACAGAGGAATATTCGCAGCAGAGCTTATGCTCGATGCATCGTCATCACTGAAAGTAATTAAGGTCGTGATTATTAAGTTTATGATAATGATTGAAAACTGACATAAATTTAAAACGATATTGAAATTCTCTAAATGTCACAAATAGCTGCCTTTCAGCGAATATCCCCATTGAATTTGTTTACAGACAAAACATAGCATGGCAAATATCCTGATTAAAATTGGGTACAGACAAAATATAGCATGACAATTATCCAGATTGAAATTGGGTACAGACAAAATATAGCATGACAATTATCCCGATTGAATTTGTGTACAGACAAAAAGCACCATGGCAAATATCCCGATTGAAATTGAAATTGGGTACAATCCGCTGTCAAATACTGAATATCCAAGATTCAAAGTTACAAAGAATAACAGTGGCTGCTGAGGTGACAGGGTGATAAAACAGAAATTACCCAATAGCTTCCTGTGAATAAATGATGCTTAATCTTCATAAATGCTTAAACAGCCATGCTTCATTAAAATTATGAGAAAACATTGGAAAATTCATAAGCCAAGATCTCAGATATAAGATAAGAAAAGTTCAAAGCAAACTAGATCCGGATTTCATTAACGCATAATTTCATTCAGGTTCTCATATAGATTATCAACGAATTGATTTCTCGTTACAGCTGAACGTCTGATGATGCATAATATAAAGTGAAGTACGGTTGAAGATGTCCGATGCTTAGCATTTAAAATAGCAAATACAATAAAAAGGATCTTCCCTTTCTTATAACTTCCAGGAAAAATGTCCTTCTGAGATATACCTTCGATCCAAATAAGCTTATTGATAAGCTAGTAGACTGAGAAACAGCGGAAAACGATGGATAAATAGCTTTGCGAAAGATTTTTAATAACTTTGAAATCAATGTCTCTGTTAGAAATTGTAAAGCTTAGTTGAAGGTGCTTTATCAAAACTGCGCTATAATAAGTAACAAAAATGCGCAACTTTGTAAATCTATATACTTGCTTCTAAAGTTCGCTCGTCATCGCACTCTAGCAAGGGCCTGGACTCCCGTTACTCTATTCCAGATAATAAAGAGCTTGATATGAGGAGACCCTTAACACACGAAGAAAATCAAAAACATGGTTTGGAAAAGGATGCAGTTGTAAATTCTGCCATCGACTGTACAACAGTATAACGTTACTGTCTTTCAATTTTCTAAAGACGGCTTTTATTTACTCAATCTTGTCACTAGTAGCTATTAGTAAGTACTTCACCAACTGTAAATGAAATTGTTTATCATTGTTATTATTTTCATTAATATGCAATAGATAATTTTAGCTTACCTATAGTTGAAAAATGCTTGTTCTGTTTCATCGATATGTGTGGAGCTTCCATCACCTATAAATTGATAAACTTTAAATGAGCAATTTCCAAAAAATCGATGAAAAAAAGATGTATAACCTACCAAAAGGTTTTCAATCCCATGAGGTTGAAAAGGCCAAAAATAATTCAAAAAAATTTCAAGTAAAGTACAAAAGGTTGTGGTCGTTGTAAAGAGAGCATTGCAAGCTAGCAACACAAAATGTAACAGCAACAACAACTCAAATATCTGAAAGAATATTAGGAGGTCTAATACATATCGAAATTGTTTCATAAGATATGAGTATGTTCTATTGAGTGATTTGAAAATATTGCTATGTAAGGCGCGCCAACAAATAAGAAACGAAAGGCAAACATATTAGACTACCCTAACAAATATCCCCGTGCCCCACAAAGCAAAAACAATAAAACAAGCTTTGATAGAACATATCAAATTTTCTACATTTACTTCGAAACCACAACTTCAAATATTTTGATATCACACTAAAGAAGATACCTGTGCCAATTGTAGATCCAAGATTATCAGCACTTCCTACACGTCTTTCTTTCTTGATCAATTTATTCATAGATTCAATTGGCTTCGCAACGGCCCTTAAGGGAAAATCCAACCAATTTCAGTTACTTACAAGGTGAACTGAATTGAATAAATCCGGTGCTAATAAAATGTGCTATAGGAACTATCTTTAACAAAAAGTCAAAGACTGGTACTATTTGCGCATAAGACTATGAATTAGCAAATAGGAAAGATATGATACACTGAAAATATACATGAAAAGCGTGCCTTCATCTCTCAAAGGTATTGTAAATACTTTTAAAATATGTATAAATTAATGGGGTTCAAATATCATCTCAAAAAAGTCAATTGAAAAGCCCTATAAATGTACAGTTTGCTACAAATTATGTCCTGCAACCAACGAAATAATAAGCAGACCTAAACACTATTTTTTCCGCCCCTACTCAGCACATCCATGAATATTGTTAAAGCTTTGAAAGCTTTGATTCAAGCCCCTACTTTATGGCTGTTGGCAAAACACAACATTAAAAGAGTGCGGAATAGGGTGAAATCATAATGAAACTTTATATTGCATTGCTGCATAATTCATAATTGTGTATCAAACTTTAGCGAGGCTATAAAGTTTGAATCATGGCTACATAAACACCGAATCTGGCATGTGTAAAAATGAGAAGGTCTTTTGCTCGTATGAAAATGTATACTTCAATACACTTACTCTGATAAACTAGAAGCCCCTGCCTTCACTGCGACATGAACTCCCCTGAAATTGAACATAAAGAGTTTTGATCTTGTATTATAGTAATTCTAGCGCTTAAAATTGAGCAAATGGAAAAGTTATCGCTTGGAAATTGGGATATGAAAACGTCGGGAAAAAAGATGGCAAGCAAGTAAGTCAATCATAAATGAGAAAACAAAATATTAAAGAGAATAATGGCACAATAATTTCGGTATGGGCTCATAAAAATTTTAAATATATATAGTCACTCATTAGAACTGATGAGGGCTTGTACTGAAACGCTTCAAAAGTTTGAGTTTTTTCTTGAATATATATATATATATATATATATATATATATATATATATATATATATATATATATATATATATATATATATATATATATATATATATATATATATATATATATATATATATATATATATATATATATATATATATATATATATATAATTTGCTGAATCAGAGCCGCATTCGCATAAGAAGGCTTTCCGTTGAAAGTAATTGAAATACTGTCTAATAATAATAATATATAATAATGTCTCAAAGGGAAATAGAGTAGAAAACGCATCAAATATCGAGAAAGTAAGTATATATATCCAGCAGATACCTGAACATCTCTTTCGCTCTGTGTTGACTGACACCCCGCTCTTCAAGATCCTGAAGTGATTTCAAAGAATGCACTCTTTAGAAAAATAATGCCAAGTTTTGTAATCATGGCCAACAATGCATGCTTTAGAAGGCAGAACTATCGACATTCCCCAATCGCAAATTAAAGAAAATAGAATGGATTTCTTTAAGTAAACAACAGAAACACTATCTCCCTGAAAGAACAAATAGACAATCAGAGCGAAAAATTCAAAAGTCTATGAACACTCATTAGCACTACAGCAATTTGTTCCCCATTCTTCGGATAAAAAATACTAGGAGGGGTAATAAAAGGCCACTAAAAATAAATTTATCGCAAATAGGACAAGCAAATCATAAGAAACACTCGAGGGAGGAGTTTCGGTTCTTTGACCTTAGGCGAGTATCGCTTTGTTGAATTTCAAACCAGCACTGGATGTTCAAGTGCCTATGTTGAATCTGTTAGCGTCTATGTTGAAGCTGCTAGCATCTATGTTGAAGCTGCTAGCGTCTGTGTTGCAGCTGCTAGCATCTTTGTTGAAGCTGCTAGCGTCTATGTTGAAGCTGCTAGCATCTTTGTTGAAGCTGCTAGCGTCTATATTGAAGCTGCTAGCATCTATGTTGAAGCTGCTAGCATCTATGTTGAAGCTGCTAGCATCTATGTTGAAGCTGCTAGCATCTATGTTGAAGCTGCTAGCATCTATGTTGAAGCTGCTAGCATCTATGTTGAAGCTGCTAGCATCTTTGTTGAAGCTGCTAGCGTCTATGTTGAAGCTGTTAGCGTATATGTTGAAGGCACTATGCAAGAATCATAATAGATCCTGTGTCGGTCACTTTCAATTCTATAATCGGCAACGATGAACTTGAAGTATGCAACGAACAGACAGGACAATAAACTGCAGGATACTTATCAAGATTTCAGTTTTTTAACATGCAAGTACGATTTTCACAAAACTAACTTAGTCAAGGTCAGTGACTAGAAAATCTTCAAACCATAGCGCTGCACTTTACCGTTCTCCTAATTGTTTTTCACGCTCATTAAGTGAAACAATATGAGTTCGGCACGAAAAGTGCCTAGTCACGCGAAAAATAACGCAGCAAGGTCCTCTCTTTGAACCAGCGAGCAATAGAGGAAACAAATGTGCATGCCTATACTTTGGATAGCTTAGATGACAAATCGATCAGTTCTTTGACTGTCACATTTGCAACAAATAGGTATATGAGCAATTTCTCGAGGCGGCAAAAACAGGGTGATTATTCTGAAGGAGTTAAGAGAATTGGCCAAACTCATGAGACAACACATCTCACATGCAACAGCACAACGTACAAAGTTCTAAAATATTCAAACAGTGCAGAACCTACCTTCAAATTTTTCTGATACTTATCCAATTTCCTTTGCATTTGCTGGATATTTGCATTGGTTTTCTGCTGTCGTTTTTCAAAGTTCGCCTTATTTCTGAAATACAAAAATGATCCTATAACGAGCCAAAGTGATTCAAAACTGCATAACTTTCTACTAAAATGCAGCATCGTCTGTCATCAGGTTCTGACATAGACTAGCAGCAATAAACTAGTACTTAAAGTGGCTGCTAATATGTCAAAAAATGTCCCCCACAATACATTGAAAGGATTCCTAACAGCAGATAGCAGCACGTGATCAGATTGCCACTTTGAATGAATTTATGAATCTTTGATATCTAAATCCCCCAGGCTGGCAACAAATCCTGCTTATTGTTTTGTTCTGAATTCGAATCCACATTGCCATGACAACACACGATTAATATACTAAACAAGGTGGTCTGTACTTTGTCAATTCCATATGGCTGCCTTAAATCAACAAAACAAACAATTAAGAGACGACCGTAAGACATTTGAACATACCTTTGGTTTGCACTCTCTAAAAATTCTTGAACATTTTCTATAAAAGGTAAGTCAAATCAATAAGAAAGGTTTGAAACTACCAAGCTGCTTTACAGAATGAAATGGATATAAGAAATACAAAATGAGATTAAAAATATTATCTGAAGTTAAGAAGTAGAACCATTAACGCTTACATACAAAATTTATCAACAAATTCACTTTCCAAAACACTCAAACCGCAGAGCATAAAGATGCATTTTGAAATACAAAAGGGAAAGAAATCGTTTCAATCTCTCATGTGAACTGTATTCTATAACGAGCTGGGTCTTTTTCAGTCTATAGTACAAGCCATTACAGACTAACGAGCAACAAATAGCATCGCTAAAATTACTTAGGTGATATGAGTGAGCCTTGCAACGCAAAGATAAATTTTCGCTGTCATTGATATTGTCCTTTACTACAGCATCCAATCTCTGCCAAAAGTCCTTGGAACACCTATTGAACAATGAAGTTTATTTGACAATAGTGAATTTCCGGTCAAATTTCTTACAACAATGTTGAGGTAAAAGCTTAGTTGCTAGAGTGCTATTTGAAAGCAAATTGACGTCTGCTGCGAGTAACTCCTGATTAATTCAACATTGTTCTGAGGGGGGAGAGGGGGAGATTGCTCTAGGAGTCATAAAGTAATGCAAGTGTTCCAAGACTTTTGGCAGTGATTGTCGGTCCTGCTACTTCAACTCCCATACAATATATTCAACTCCCTTACTGTCAATAAGCAGCTTAAAAAGAGCAGGAAGCACGTCCCTAATTGTGTTGACTTGCAACGACCATGTCATTCTGAAGTTCAAAGCATCAATACAACATCAGCCTGGGCCACGCATAGGTTCAATGTAAGGAAGACGTTGTATCTTCCTGTAATTACCAAGAGTGATAAACATGACACATTCTTGATACGCTAAGAACGAGCAGCAACCAAACATCAATTTAATTGTAAAAACAGAAGACTAATAAAACAAAAATGAGATAAAAATAAACAAACCTGCTTTTGTATTTTGCATTTCAAGAAGTTGTTGCCGAGTCCTATTTATTTTCAGTTTTAACTTATCAATTTCATGACTGGTCCGCTAAAAATGATACGGAATTAAAGCATACTAAAGCATGAACTAACCCAACCAATAAGTATTGAAACCGAAAGAACTGAAGGAAGGCATTTTCCAATGATAAAATCAATATATGTAAAGACTGCAGGATTTAAGAGAAATTAAAAATGAAAGGAAACAAATGTATGCACAAATGCTCTTGATACCTCATTATCAGGAGCTCTACCATCTGCTTCATCCCAAGCATCATCGACCTAACAACAATAATACATAAAAATGCAGCAAATCACGAAATACGAATTATTCTGCACTTCCAATGACGACTGAATCATGATAATCCCATAGAAACGCCAGTGAAACCCCTAACAAAGTACTATGAAATGGACAACAAAGGTGCAAAAAAGCTCATACATTCATTCATTCATTCATTTATTCATTCACTCATTCACTCATTCATTCATTCCTTCATTCATACATGCATTAATGTAACCAATCACTCAATCAATCAATATATGATATTCCACTCATTAATTCATTTCTTTATTATCCATTCCTCTGATCCAATCATTCGTTTTGCTGGGCCAAGGAGAAAACATGAGAAATCAATGTAAAAATTCTTTCATTTCATTTATGTTGATTATCCTGGCCAAATCTGCTTTACAGAAGTCTTCAATTTATATCTGGCCAACACACGCCAATTTTCTAGAATGAACCAATCAGACAATTGGACAGAACGAATCCAATCCAGTAATGCAGTTCCTATTTGACCAAAGGCTTTTATGTGACAAACATGCTAGATCTCTTGAAATAAACGCCGGCGGCTACAGACTATACCAATGAATATGTTGTAAGACTGTTTCTTCAGAACCATTTATCAAAAAAGCTTCAATTTCAATGATCCCCAAACTTAAAAAATGCACAATAAATTCAATTCTATAGTACCAACGACATCATAACTCAAGATCGTAACACGTTTAACAAAACTAAACGGCAGACAGTTCAAAATATGTTTTCTGTAACAAAACTGGAGAGAATAAATCCGTAAAGAGAGTCCAAATTCTTTCAAATATGGCATAAGAAATGACCACAAATGCTTAACAGCTGGTAACAACTTGCCCAATGGCATACAGGTGCAAACAAAGGCTTTCCATATTTTTCGAACTCACATGAACGATAAAAGAGTACAAAGCAAAAAACAAGCTACAACAAAGTGTAACAGATATTCTTCCCATTATCCAAATTCATCAAAAACGGTGTGTATGTACTGGGAGCAAATTCTATGATAGAATGAAGACAAAATCCAATAAAAAATTTTTCTTAAAAGTTCGCTAAAGAAAACAATTAATCAGAGAATGTAGGCAGTATATGCCACATTATCGCGTATCAGAACACAGACAAGGTTGTTTGACAGGATGATTGACAGACGAAGAGGGCCAAAAGTTGGAAATTCCGCCTGAAATTAGAATCTGTCACCTACACACAGGAATTGTTGAACGCATTATATATAGAATTCTGCAACATATTCCCATAACAGGGGTGTCATAACCCACACCCACTGACCAAACAGAGAAAGAACGGGAGTGTTTCAAGGAATTCAGCTAGCCGTGAAGTATACTCTCCGTCATACGCTATTGTGGCGGAATTACAGAAACGATGATGCGAGAGGAAGCAACTAACAACTAACGAATGTAGCTTTATACATATATAAAGCAGACTCTAAATGATCAAATCCCCTATACAGCGCCAACCACGTCAATCAGAACAATACACTAATAGTCTCTAACTGTCCTATACTTCTAACTTGGTCTCTTTTTCTCCTTCTCCACTCGGTCCCTTAATCTCGAATAACACAGAAACCTACAGCCATGTGACTAATAGCAGAAGTTCTACGATGATATAGCCGGAAAGTCAATAATATTGTTCATAATATAACGCGCTCATAGGCCATCAAACTGTTAAATGATGTATGAATGTTATAAGCACAAGGATATTAGAAAACAAGGGCTCATCCAGAACAGGCTGAAGTGACGAGAAATCAATAGTGATGTAATTGAGAATCGAATACTCTCAAAGCTACTTTGGAATTTTACTAAACACATTACTTTGATGGGCTAAAAGCATTGATGTGACACAGTCTTTGGCGTCTGTTGATCTATAAACGGCTTATCGAACAGACTTGTTGTGAAAATAATTCAAAAATTTCATCAGCGGTTGCTCAAATTTTTCAAGCAATCTCGATGAAAATTTTATGAAGTAACTGAAAAGAGTAGAAGGGCGAAGTATTGCTATTTCTAAAACATCTCAGCAAGTCACCATTCCAGTATACCCCACATGAACAAAGTAGAATATATTGATGACAACAACCTGCTTATCCCGGTACTCCACATACTTGGCTAGATGTTTGCAGATAAAGTTGGAAATGAAATTGGGAAACTGTTAGTCACATATCCAACTCACTGGTTGATTGTAAGATGAGAAAATTACGGAACCAGACACTTTTCTCAAACCAAAAAGATTCACCTACATGGCACCTGTCTATAATAAAAGCAAGCAATAAACTCAAAAATTTGATGTTAAAAATATTTACTGCTTCTTCTTTTTGCACACAACGAAAGTACTGAGACCAAAAACTCAGAACAGAAGCTTCAAAGACCAAACTCAAGCTCAATCTCGATAAGTCAACAATAGAGAGAGAAATTTAATACGCAGTTTCCTTCCTATCAAAAAAGAGATTAGGTAATTAAGACCTAAATTAGACATTCAAATATTGAAGAAACCCAAACCAAATATAATATAACATAGCATATAATATATAATATAGCATATAATATAATATATAGCCATGCAGAAGTGGTCCTACAGCACTGGCGGTAATATCCTCATTTTATGAATCAATAAATGCAAATATTTAGCATATGATCACCTCTTCTAAGAAGAAAGGCCGATTGTAACTGCAAAATGTGAAATTTCCACATGGGAAATATTTCTGCAACAATACTTTAGTATTCCTATACATTTATAAAGATCTTATTGGCTACTGTATACAAAAGACAAAGGTGTATGAAGCAACAATAATAAGCGGGAATGATCTCCCCATTACAGTAAATAGATGAGCAACATCAATATTTTACGAAAGGCATCCATATGATCTCAGTGGAAATTCGACATCAATCTGATAATGCCGACCTACTTCTGGGTAGATACAAAGACTTCAAATGTCATCACCTCAAAGCGAGCTGTTATAGTATTCAAGACAAAACAGGCAGACAGAACATACATGATTTTTGATGAGATGTTACAGTTCAACTATTGGGTTTATTACTCCATTCAACAAACGTAGACTCTGTGAGTCATTGCATTGAAAATCCACAACACGACATGCTAGACTACACTGTGCTCATTCTCATAAATAAAATCTATGCTGTAGTGAAGGAAGACATTAGAAACATGAGAAGAGTGCTCACAAACTCAGGCTCCAGTTGAAGTATTCCCCACTCAATGTCATCACATGAGCGAGGATGTCGATCCTCGACATCGCTAACAGATTTTTTTGTATAAACTAAGCCAGCAGCCATCAAAAAACAAGACAGTATAGAAACATTTATTGCATATTTTCATCAATAAGTTTCACATAAATGACTAAGATGAAAGACTTGCACGTGCGTAACTATTTCAAAACAGAATAATAAAATGCCTGCCATTTAAAGCCTATATGATACTAAGTATCCTGCTTTATTGAAATAAGAAATCAGAGTGCCAATCAATGCATAGTAACACAAATGTGTGTGCTAACCTGACGATAAATGATAATCGGTAGAGATAGATGCCTCGTAGAGCGACTGTATTTTCCTATCATGCTTAGAAATTTGCCCGCTGAACAGCGGCCTTTAAGCGATGTAATATGCTGCGCGAGTACCTGTTATTACAGCCGAGGGTCGTGAGACAATCTCAAAAAAGCTTAAGTTCTTTAGACAAACCAGACTTAATCTCTAAGACAGAAAGATGCTTGATACTGCGAGGAGAGTACTAAGTTGAAGATGTGGAGGAGGACTGAAGAACGCAAGCACATGTGGCTCAGGTATGGCAACTACAAAACAAAAATATGCCATCCAGGGTCGGATCTAGGCCAGCAAATCGTGGGGCGTGAAAACGACCTTCCATGATTTATCACATGGAGAGCATTTGAAATGAAAAGTACTACCGACTTTGACAAAACATTTACCTACTAAGAGAGATGCCACAGAATGAGCCCGAAAACAACTGAATGAATTAACGATGTTGGAAGTATTGCACCCCTTTCATTCATCGGAATGACGTGAGTGACCAAATATATCTATGGTCATTCTTAATTTTGGAATAAACTTCGAAATTCCACTTCATCGAAAATTCATTAAAAATTCATTAAGGCAACATGCCATTGAGCTTACTCTAAAGTCAACTGAGGTGAATAGTATGCTATATGCTGACTTACCTCATTTAATGAGTTTGAAGACCGATGATTCTACAAACCAATGAAGAACAAGACTCACCCCAAACCGTAATATATAAATAGTTAATGGGAATTTAAGTCTGAAAATTCTGACATCTCAAAGTAAGAATTGCGAGCGCTACTATTGCGAAAGACACGCATACACTGTGAAATTTCAGGGGATTCCGACAAAGACTTTTAAACGCTTATAACGTTAATATGCCAGAAAGACATTAACTTTGAAATAGGAATCAGAATACGAGACCAATTGCTATCGTCACACGACAAGTTACGCGTTACCTTACAAAAAAGACAACTGCACGAAGCATCAATCTACAAGAGTGTGGCCACATTGAACACTATACAACAAATTATAAGGCCAACATGAGATTCGTCTTCAAATGATAAAGGGTTTTCAGTGGACCATCATTTCCTTTTAGTTCTAATTTAATTTCAGCTAAAGTTTCTAATTGAATACAAATGACCGAGCAACCAGTCATCAAACCCTATCTTTCTATGGCAAGTACGATTGGAGACAGCATTTCAGTACATTTGGCACAAAATGGGAATCGGAAAATTCAGAAACCTGCAACACAACTGACTCAAATTCAAATCGTGTTGTAAGTTAAATGGCACCTCCCACCTCTCCTACATCTACTCTGATATAAATTGAAAAATATTTTCCCGGATTTGAAAACAACCAGTAAACATAGGTAAAGCATACACGCCAAACCAAATGGAATCATTTTGACAGAAGCTCTGCAGTTCGAAACAGTAAGAAGTTCCTAATGCCTCTTAGAACAAATAACATTTAGAAAAGCAGAAACTTTCTACTCCACCGCTGCTGGCACCCCAGGGAGAATACGCACTCCAGTAGAAATGAATTAAAATTATTGCTTGGTTGGGATGAGTATTCTTGCAATAATATAAGAGCAGTCTGTTAAACAACAGGCATATGTCTAAAGCAAAACCACAATAAAACCATTAGAATAATTTACATGACATCCGTCAGGCGAATAGTACAGAATTCTCTCCATGAACGTCAACGTAGAATTGCATGTCCAGCACACACAACAACAGCAACAATAACATGAACAACACATATAGCAACAATCCTAGCCACAACAGCAACAAACTTGAGTTCTAATGGTTCTAGACAATTCTGTTCAACTAAAAATCATGCAATGCTTTGGACATACAAATTTCTACCTAATATCAATGCAGAAAGTAAATGTTCATTATGAGTAAAGATTAGTTTAAAGCAGAAATCAGTCCAAAGACAGAAGTGCAAATGTGTGCATTACACACTTTTTAATAAGACTATAATCTGTACGAATATGAAGGCTCAGAATCGCTGAAATCTAATAATAATTTTAAAATAATGCAAAATTTTTTGCCTACTTGAATTTTCTGTAGAAAACAAATTAAGTGTGAGCTTCAACTATCAGATCTCTCAGCCATTACAGTATAATGTGACTCAGCAGCTATTTGGGGAGTGTCAGATACACACTCTTCATAGTAATAATATAGTCTATACGAGTACTAATGCTCAAAATCACTAAAATTTACGAATAGTTTAAGGATATTCATAGTCTTCAAATAAAAACAGTTAAGAATATTGAGGCTCAGCGAAGAATTAAATATTCTTGCAAGACAAGGGTATTTGAAAAAACAGAGCCATCAATAGATTGCTGGTATCGACAGGAAGTGAGCACATAACAGATCATTGACACCAAAAAAGAGAAGCTTAAGCAAGAAGCATGGTCCCAGCTACAAACGCTGAATAAGACTGTTTAAAAGAAATCTTCAAGCAGACAATCCAAACGACTTTTACTGATAGGGCAAGAACTACAATCGATCAAGTGAAGGAGTAAAACTAGACAATAACAACAAAATCTCAGCTATATTCCAGGCACACAGTTCCACCAAGTAATTAATATCGATTAATGCGGAAATGACGTTCGAAGTACAATGTGGCCGTACCCAGACACAATTATCAATTTTCAATAGAAACGCATGAGCTCAATGGCCAATGAGCTCCTACTTTGAAATGTTCTGCCAAAATAATGACATAAACTTCAAAAAGACAGAAGCTAACCAAATCTTACCGACTCATCAATGCTTAGTGTATCCACCAAAACAAACTGATCGTTAAATTCCCCCGTAAAACTTCTTGCTCTGTCTATACCACTCTCTCCAACGCTGGTTGTAACTGAAAGCGGCTCGTGTGGTGGTGTCTGTGAATGGGAACTTCCACAATGATCTGTTGTAGTTCTACTTCGCTTCCTTCCATCAAGTTTCAACCTATGAACATTCAAAGTTGGACTCAGAATTACTATAATGTTTAAGTAATGAAGACTGGTCTATAACAAAGTCCCATATATCTCCAAAGATCAAAACAGAAAAAGCACTTGCAAAATCTGGCATTGCACAACACAAACACTATAAAAATACGTCATGGCTATAACGCAGACAAAATAGTCCATCCACATGGACCCGGGGGCTTCTTGGTTTTTAAAGGTATTTCCACTAGTATAACAGAGGCAGAGTAACGACAATCATGCACTGCAGGTGCGCTTGCCTCTAAAAATCTTGCATAACTTTTAACTTTAAGGATTTTCTAGCAAATGAAGGGGCATGGTGCAAAAGATGATTTCCGTTTCTTAATAGTTCCTAAATTATATCTGCATAGCCAGTGCTTTGAAACTAGAATAGACTCAAAATAAAGCACTGCACGTGCTAAGAATCTGATAGGACACACAAGACAGTATACGTTTCAACGGAAGCCCCTCCATGAAACTCGTGTTACATGTAACAGGTTTAGCCTTCTACACGCAGTTTCCTTGCAAAGTGATTCCTTACAAAAAACGTGTAGCATGACTAGACATTACAGAAACAGTTGCGCAGGGTCAAAAGTAGGCTTTAAGCGTTCATTTCTCTGACATTTGTTCCAAAAGCTCCTAATTTTCCCGTCTTATTTCCCAAAGTAGCTCCATTTCCAATGATTATGGAATTGGAATCTTATATCATTTTTACCCCTAACTGAAAAAGCAATGACACTAAATAAAATCTATTTCCATATTTTACTGAAGACAAACAAACTTCTAAATCATCTCTTTTTTCAAACAGACGACTTTTCAACTTTTCTAGAGGATAGAACGAAAGAACTGTGCAACAATGCTCATATCAATATCCTAACAAGATAGGAGAGGAAATGGCACACAATAACATGAAAGTAATTTTCCATAATTTATCCTACAGTAACGGAAAGCTTCCAGACATTTCCAGGCGTTCCAGGTACACTCTGAACCCTACAACTATTCGGACGGCAAAACAACAACAAAAAGGCCATTTCGTGCTACTTTCATATCAATTATGTCAATTAAAATAATGGATTGGTCAAAATATATAATATCAAATTATTAACATATGATCTTTCTTGCAATTATACAATTATTTCATGTGATCTTTCACCTATCATATAAACTCGACTTCAAAAAACAGAGCTTCCAACGTAGATATGTCTAATCAAGCAAACAGCATATATGACAGTTGAGATGTGAAATAAGTAAACGAGGCAGAGTTTGTAGGCTTATTTCCGATGAAACTTTTATTCTGAATATGTTTTCGTGCCCCCGGATTCCTCAATTCAATTGCGATTACTATGAACACCATATTACGAAAAGAAAATCAATTATGCAATTATGGCTAACGACACCTATAATTTAGCCTAAATGCATGGACGATTTACTATGCAGCCCTCGCGTAACAACAATTCGAATTGTTATTCTGTAGTCACAAATACTCATAAACAAGCCAAGTAACGGGTTCTATTCCTCAGAATACAATTGCTTTGAATGACAAAGAGTACATATTCATATTGACTTTGCATTTACTAATCCTTTTCTATATTAACGTGAATGGTGCTAAAAGCAAGGAAACATTTAATAATATTAGCAGTTACAAGGTAGAATGGAAGTGGACTAGTACCACCATAAGTTTGCCGGGATATAGAAGTAGGAGGCTCTGCGGGGGGGGGGGGGGCTCTACTTTTCTACGAGGGGCTGAACCCTCTTCTCTTGTCTATGATATTACTAGAGTCAGACATTTTCCCCGCTAAAGCTAATACATAAAATTTTTCCAGCAGTTTGCAATGAAGTAATGGTGTTTCTAAAAGTGTTCGCAAGCAGTGGTGGGTGGGGCATCGTCAACGTTTACTATCACAACGCCCTTAACACTAGAAAGATCCTCTATTGCAGAAAATGTAGGTCTGCACCGCTATGTGATACGAACACAGTGAAGTATATTAGAGATCCACTGCAAAAACCTCCAAAAGGAATCAGTAGATTATGACCTCGTTTACAAAATATTGGAATCAAACAATCCGATATCTCTTCCGTGTACACGAAGACGATGATGGATATGGTAGTGAAATAATACGGTTATGAATGCGGTACGAAAGCCTCATTAACGATCCGATATACTGTAAGATCAGATAGGATTTAGGTGCTCACAAGACACCGCAGCAATTTCATACCGCATTCATAAGAGTTTTCAAATCATACAGTATTCATCATACAACAATCTTCGAGTAAACTGAAGGCAGCCCTAGGCTAATACTGTATGAAAACATATCATGGTAATTTGAATCTTTCATCGAAACGGGGTCAGCAGCATCGATGTGAATTCGAACAGGTCAAGTTGCACTGAAACAAACAAATAGCCGCGGCCCTGGCTGATAAAAACGGAAATAAATTTGTCCTCGCCCGCCTGCAAGCAAAACGGAAATAAATTTGTCCTTGCCCACCACCTGCTAGCAGCTACAGTAAGGAGAGCTACTCATAGTTAAAATCATCTAGAGAAAATTGCATCTCCCTTCCACTTTAACAACAAGGATCTAGCTTAATTATAGTTCTTTATTTAAAAGAGTAATAGTACATTAAAAGACGATATAACGCGAACCAATTGACTACTTAATGCATTCTTTGACCCTGCATATTTACAAATAATACCTACTAAAACTGGGAAGTAGAAACTGCAAACATACATAAACATACATATTACTATATATACCTTTCCCTAAAATTTGATTCAAGGAGCATATTTGGCAAAGAGACTCGTTTATGGTTGCAATATCGTCTCAGATCTCCATCCATTGCACCTACTTTTGATCGCAACGGCTCACGCTTATATCACGAGAAAGCTTTTCCAGTTCCGTACAAAATGTAGGCTTTCTTCCAGCCAACACGCTAACAATTCATTGTTTCCGCATCAAATCCTTGTCTGTGTTATAGAATTATCATGGCTAAATAAACCGCGTAACTTTTGTTATGATTGGTGCTGAGTTTACAATATTTGTTCAGCTAAGTGAAGTTCAGGAGAAGCTACTCGATATCGGATATGTTACCAGGTGATCGAAGTCAGCTTTCGGATAATTAATTGCGAATGTAGATCAGTAGAACAATAACCACGTAAGTAACACAAAACTCGTGCGCTTCTCACAAAGCAGAAAGCAAACTTTTGCCAATGATGTTGCTGTTACTTTAAGGACAGCCGTGTCCTTTCACATGCAAAAATGCTATCCGAAAATTCATTATTTCTTCCATCAATCATTCTATAGCCTACCATTGTTGGTTTTTTCATATTTCTCATGACAAACGGAGATAATACTGTCATAACCTCGGTTTATAGAGTAATCTTTCCTCCTGTACATGGACGTTTCCTTTGAAATCAGTTTAACTGAATGGCAACCCGGTGTTATGTTTCACAAACATTTTGGTGAACAATGCACTAATGGTTCTCATTGTCTTGTCTCCTTCGTCCTTGGTTCTCATTACATAAAGTGCTCTTCGAGGAACATGACATGTAGTAATTGTCTGTGTAGGCCAACAGTACATTACCGAGAGATACGACATTCAACCACATCTTTTCTCGCGAATTTTATTAACATAGCTCTAAATTAATGTCTATTCGTCCAATAAAAAACTCGATTCCATCGATTAAATATATAAGGAATAATTTCCTTTGCCCCAATTTTCTATACAAATCATCAAGGAATTCTTCTGTTTTCTGCCCATTGCTAACATTTCTGTACCACATCATAAAAGTCTAGTAGTCACTAATATTTTAGTAAAGCAAAGAGAATATCTGAAATTGGTCAAGACACTTCTCTACGTAAAAAACGATGTGTGGTGGAATACAAGTTTTATTTTAAAAGAAAGTGGTTGATAGGAAAGCAGTACTGGGCTCCTCAACAAAAATAAGAAAGATCAGTACTGGATTTCTGAGACTCAAGAAAGTTGATAATTTCAGTGCTATATTTGCGTATTCCCTGTCTGTCTGTCTTCGTAGAACTGCAGCAGTACACAAATTCGAATATTCTTGCTAATAATCTGCTAAGAAGATTTCAGCACCAATTCGTGAAAAAATTCAGAAAGTTTCAGTACTGAAATCATGAATAAGCTAAGAAAATTTCAGAACTGAAATTATGAAAAAGTTAAGAAAGGTTCAGTACTAGGCGAAAAACGCTTTCAAATAAAATATACGTGCAGATCAAAACAACAATTGCTAAGTAGAAAACCTGAGTAACATGGACAAAAACTGTAAATTACTGTCACTTTACGATGGATGGTGCTCAAGATTTCCTAGCAATTTAAAAAATAAAAACCAAAAAATATACAAATTTGCAACTTAAGATATAACAGTGTACATTTGATGGGATCAGGATAAAGAATTGATTAGAAGATTAAAGCAACGGTCAAAATATTACTTATTACATCGTTTCGATATGCAACACTGAAGGGCTGCTGCCGTTATCATATTTTTCGCAGTGCAGAGTTTCATTTTCTCAATGAAAAGCAGAAACATTTTAGAGTATACTGGAAGCACTTTCTTGTCCAATATTCAACGAGTTGTGAAAAGCTGTACAATGACAGAAGATTGAACAAGCTACAATGATACATGCAGATGCAAACTCACAGTATGGGAAGGGAAACTGACTGGCTACTTGTGGTCGCCAGTAGGCCCACATTTGCTCTCTCCCTAGTAATAACCAAGAAAACAATCTATTTCGTTTAAATAGAACAAGGCTTGAGTATCTACTTCGGGCCTAAATATTCAAAGAAATAAAACGTAGAGAATTACAAAATTTTGCTTTACTTCCCAAATTTGTGAGCAACTTAAAACTTTAATATTTTTCCAAAAATTGCTCTACCCTCTGAGCAAATCAAAACTTCTGGGACTATGTCGACAGTGTATGTGATGAACGCAGACAGCAACAACAACATAATAGATTCTTCCAATAGAAATATCACAATGCTCTTCATGTAGTCGTGTGAAAGATTCTTTGTGTCACAGATGTATTCTCTATCAATCTGGCTAATTTCAAGCAAAATACCTCATTTGTCGTCTGTAGATCAAGTAAGTAATCCATTAAAACAGCAATTTATCAGTGATTCCAACTTGATCTAATTCAAATATTTGACAGCAACTATGGATTGTTTTCTCATCTTTTCGTATTCAACAAGTAAATGCACGTAAACGTATGCTACCTCGATTTCGATTCGTTCAAAATATGCCTCAGTCTAAATATGACCCGGCTAAACCAATCATTGTGGCTCAAGATTTCTATAGGTTGAGTAAACTTTGTGATCAAACGGCTCCATTGATCATAATGGTCTTGCGGCAGAACATCAACACATTCGAAGCCAGTTTGAATTTATATCACATTTATGCTCGTACATAAGCAATGTAGCGAAGATAGGATGGTAAGTGACACAAGCAGAGAGTAAAGAATATACTTTAGCAAATCTACAACACTCGACGGGGATGAAGAAAACAAAGAATGAAATACTTCAAAGATGATAAAGGTTTGGGACAAGAAATTCTCCCGACGATGAAACGAAAGCTTACAGTGAGCTCAAATTCAATTTCAAACGCTCCTCAATTCGACAGTAACGCTTTGATTCGTATATAAAATAATGTTATTTTATTTTTCATATAGAGATTCTCACATAGAAATTTTTGACAAAGTGTGGTTTTCAGATAACATATTTCCTAACCAAAGAGACAGAGATTTCAAATTGCCAGTCCGAACACAATTCAAACGATTCTTATCTCAAATTTCCATAAAAAGCGGAAATTGTTCTTAGTACGGGGAGTATCCGAAAGAATTGTTTGTCTAACATTTCCAGCAATATTGAAAATCTGTGGCAAGATAAGCTTATTCAATTTATATATAAAATTAAAAATTGGAATTGGGTGTGATATATCTTATTGTATTACTCTTGTTCTTGGAGGGAAGCGCAGTTTTATAATCAACTTGAAGATAAGAGTGACAGCAAATAGAGTTAACATTTTCCTTTGATTTTCTTTGATGACAATTCCAGTTAGTTTAGACAATTTGTTATATTTCAACAATATCATTATTGACACAACCAGACGTTTCGACCCAATCTTAGGCTATCTCCAGTGCAGTTATCATGAACTGGGTAAATATGCTTTTGAAGGATCACAAAGATCAAAACAGCGAGAATATGGGAAAGCGTATAGGAAATACCCTAGAGAGTGAATACAGAAATAAAGATATAGGACGAAATGGTAAACAATCTAAATGAAGAAACAGGGCAACGGGAAAGCGTCTAAAACAGAACCATAGGAATAGATTATTGTTGAGAATTAGGACAGCGAATATCTCTTTGATAAGGAGACTTTCATGTATAAGAAGATCAAATGAATTGTCAGTTCTACTACTGATGCATTACGGCCAGTTTGCATAATATGGCCAGTTTGTTCTTATGTAGTCTTATAAACTCAAAATGACTTTGATTTCATTGTAGTGAAATGACACAATTGTTAAAGCGCAAGAAAGGCCTCTTTTGCAAAAAGGTTAATAAACTGGCGTTGAACAATATATTTGAACAATAGACTTCAAAAACCGCAAAGCTGGATACAAAACCATGAAAAACAACTCTTGAATTGACTATTATAACAAACTAGAGTAACAAAAATACAAAGCAATACTTACGACGATTTGGATTTTTCGTCTCGTTGTTTCTTTTCCATTCCTAAAGATCCAAGACTTGATTGGGGAGATAAGTACTTCCTGTTTTCTTCTACTGATGCACTCTAAAATATAAAACTTTCAGTGCAATAAACCACCTGCAATACACTTCACTTTCCGCAGCAGAATTTCAGTGTAGATTATTGCAAGCTATATCTATAATAGCTAATGCACACACGCGCGCGCACGCACATACACACGTATGCACGTACGAAAGCATGCACGCACGCACTGACAACGTATGAGTTACTTACTACTATAGAGTGTCTAGCTATGATGTGTACTTATTCCTAATCTATGCTAGTATCCATCATATGGCAGGGGCAATGAAAGCAAGATCCTTGAACAACGGATTGACAGTGTGAACCGATAGCTCAGAATTAGAGGAATCGACGTACAAAGTTGAGAGTTGTGAGTTCGAGTCTCGCACGGGTCAGCTACTTTCTCACACTTTCCTTCCACAATATCCAGCACATTAAGGCTTCTGCTTAGAAAATGATGGAAAACCTGAGTATCATATTCATAGCTTTGAAGCAGCACAACATGCCTTTTTCACCACTTTTTACATGCGACCTTAACGCAGGTCCAATTTCCAATTTGGAAATTGGACCTGCGTTAAGG
Source organism: Mastigias papua (assembly GCA_964019165.1). Taxonomy (NCBI): domain Eukaryota; kingdom Metazoa; phylum Cnidaria; class Scyphozoa; order Rhizostomeae; family Mastigiidae; genus Mastigias; species Mastigias papua. The sequence goes on along the minus strand of OZ025278.1, from coordinate 15,765,456 downwards.
TCGCATGTATAAAGTGGTGAAGAAGGCATGTTGTGCTGCTTCAAAGCTATGAATTCCAAACAGAGAAAAAATAAATTAATCTAAAGTTACTTACAGAAGTCACATCCTGGTTGCTTTTACTTAGCTTTAGGCCTTCAATAAACCTTTTCTTCAAGCCTTTAAGAATGAAAGAAATAAGATGTTTGAAGTTGAAAATGCAGCTCCATGATAAATCTTAAGACACGAACGAAGACTAAAAGAAACAACTTCTATTTCATCATCACTAATTTGACAAATCCAGAAAATTCGGCATAGCTAGGTTGTTACAGTTTCCTATATCCGGTAAAGACTAATCCATTAAACGCTTCAACTCATACTTGAGTCATCCTCATTTAAACAACAGTTAGGTAGGAAGGTATTCGAAGGCAGTTTTATAGAATAGGAAACAATTGTGGATCAAAAATCACGTGATGTTGAAAGGACGTGCATTGGAGCACTAATAAAGAACCAGAACATATTAGAAAGAACCGTAGGAAAAAGTATTGTGAATACAGTAGACAAACAAACAGAGGTGAAGAAAAGCAGTAGGTGAAACAAGCGAGATTTGAAGAGCACTTTAGAAATAGAGGCCTGTTTGGAATTGAGAGCAGGTCTATCTCTTTGTATGTGGATACCTTTAAGTGTGAGTGGATTGTATGAATTATCTGTCTTGCTAAGTATACGAAAGCCATCAGTAGATGCAATATAATATGTTTGTTTAATATAGTCCCTAGTGGAAGACGGGCTATGTACAGCAAGCTTATAGCCATTTTTCCTATGAATCAAAAGATTCTTGGTAGTTCCATACTAAGTGAGGAATGCTGTATAGTGATAAATAATTAACCATTTCTATTAAACACCATTGCTACGAACTCTGAAATTGAGGTGACCTAAATGGGGTAAACAGAAAACGACACTGGGCTTCTCTTCCTTCTTATGCGGGGATATGATATTAGGGAGGTATTTATGATTGAGAAAGTTCCTAATAACTGTTGCAATACATGTTTGAGATGGGAACCACAGCTTTGCAATAAATTTTAAGACCCGGTAACAAAAAGTGAAATCATTTTATCATTTATATTTAATTCGTCATATTCCAGAGTTGACTAGTCCGGTGACGAATTCAATTATGATACATTCAGTTACGACAGACAGTTACGACAGTTCCATATGGAAAATCTTTCGATTCATACTTGAGTCATCCTCAGTTAGAGAGAGAAGAATGACAAAGGTATATATGGGTAGGAAAATGGGAGATCAGATTATTGTCCAACCTACTCAGAATGTCAAAGTGGGACACCTATTCAAAACTTAATAAAGTTCACTTTGTGAGAAGTGCAATTTCACAATAAATCGAACGATAAACATGATGAAAAGTAACGTTATATTTAGTTGTAAATTTTATTAACAATTCCAGAGAAAACACATTCCATTTTCCAATTTCCATACTACGACACCACCAAAATTTGACACAGTCCATACAAACGCTTCGGACCCAATTCCTGGGATCCATCATCAATGCAAAAAACAACCGAAGAGATGAGAATATATAAGAAACAACAAATAAACAAAATCTACTAGGGGAACCTTGGGAAAACTAGGGGAACAAATAAATCAAGAGGTAAATCAATGGGACTAGGAAACGTTCATTAAAAGTTTTTTATAAGAAACCGGTTTATAAGAAACCTGGTACTAGACAGTCTTAAATTTGAGAAATTTTTAGAACTAAAAGAAAAGATCTAAGAATCTATAGAAATTTCGCTGCCATCTTTCATAGTTTCAGAAACTCCTTTTCTCCTCCACGGTGTTATACAGTTTCGATTACAGTATGTTCTATGCGCTTGTAAGCCAATAAACCCTATGAGTACTACAAAAGAAAATGTTTTTGTGTCTGCATTCGTTATCACCGCAATTTTTTTATTGACTTGAGAAACTTTCAGGAAACGGTTAAAACTAAACTGTGGCCACAAACTAAGACACTTTTCTTCTAGACTTTGAGCCAGGTTTTACATAAATAATGTGTACATTTGAAATGGTATGCGCAATGTCTTGCACAAAAAAATTAAATTTATTACAATCTCATAAAATTCATTGATTCAATAATGACTGTATGAACCATGCAGGTAGAGGCGCGCATGCTGCATGTTTGAATTGCGCACAAATGAAATTAGTTGCTCTCACAAGCATCTCTCTGCGAAATATCAATTATGCTTGAAAAAGAAAGAAGGATTTCAACAAAAGTTTTTACACGAATGCAGATGAATGAAGCAAACAACAATATCACTGTGTCATATTCTCATACTCTTTTCATTTATGTACAAACTGAACCACAAGGATAATAAAAGCAGCTTAGAGTAAAATATGCAAGAGTCTACTAGAAAGATTAGTAACTCACCGTGAAAAATGGTGTTATGAGGTGACAAAGATTGACCATATATACTTTTGTCATCTTTTACCGTTCCAAGATTTGTTAGATTTTCCAACGACTTTGAGCGGATATAACCTCGTTGCAAATCTAGAAGGGAGATAAGTACACTTAAAGTTGTATGGTACAAATTCAAGGTCCTTTGAGGGGGAGCATTACAACGCCGTACTCAGAGGCAAATCTATGAAACTTTTTCCTTCCTCCACTCTATCGAAAAAATTGTTAAAATACAATAACCGATTCGTGCATGGCAAAATGGAATAAAAAGTCATCATTCAGTCATAGAGATTCCAATACGCGTGACTATCGTGATGAGTATGAAATTCCAGAGGTGCAACATCAAATAATGAACACCAGTACAAGGGCGCTCTGTATGTAGGAGCATCTCAAGAAATTGATTGCAACATGTATACATTACATAGCGCAATATCGCATGAAGTGGTGCGGAGGATAGCTTGGCCTAAGTTTATGCTATGAATATGATCTTCATTCCGAGCTTTGATTGCAATTCACGACGATGGCTACTTGGCTTTGACTTAAATTCGCTCAAAATCTTACGATGTAGTTTCCAATGCCTAGGCCAATTCGTTCACTTTATGTAATATACAAGACTAAATTTAGCACGCAACAAAAACCCTAAGTATGAATTTTTTATATGTATTTACAGAGCCACTACAAAAAACATTGAACTACAGTGGTTGCTATGCATAATATATGTCACCACAGCAATGTATATGAATCTTACAGTTTCAAGCGAATGTCAACAATATTCTTCCAACATGCATAATTTCTCTACAATTAACATGGAGGTTTGGACAATTATGTTTCTTGGATCAATACCAGTTAGTGAACTCTATAGTGATGACATGTGGCATATGATAATTTGCGGTGGACCTTTCAAACACCGTTCTTCAGGAACAGTAGGATGAAAAATGTGCAGCTGCTCTCGATAGAAACAATAATGTCTATAGTAATTTCAAATTTAAACTAAGAAAGAGTTTTTTCGTTAATTCAGGCATTTTCCTATTCTATTCCGTTGCTACGCGAACCGAATAACTGGAATCTATTCGCCACATCCTCTAACAGCCCGGTCAGCCATCTTCGCAAAAACGAACATTTCCTTCTTATGAATATCAGCTAGCAGGCCTCGTTCTACTCAGGATCTCAGGCTAACAACTTTCCATGACATTTACTTATCTCAAAACTAGGTACCTTTACCACTCGTATCGCAAGTACATGAACAAAACAACTTTGAACAAATAATTCTTACTTTAAGAGACTGTACAATAAAATTCACCTGTTGTACTTATCAACGCACTCACTACAATAAAATGCCAGAACAACATGAACAACGCCACTAATTTACTTGTCATTCGGTCCAATTGCACTTTCATTGGACTCCTTGGCCTTACATTGCATATCAATGAACCAAAGCAAGCATGTGATCAAGTTGATATTTGAACTCAAAATAAGCATATATAGCCAAACGAGAAATGAGGTTACTCTCCATATTGCGATTGTAATGCGGCAATGTGCTGCTAACACTTCCATTTCAATCAATTTATCAACAAGAAAGACCATCAAGATCAAATAGGTATTGCAGGGGCCGCGCACGGATTTGAAAAGTGGGGTGGCCAAGCTGATATATTGAACTATCCTTTAAATTTGGTGCGCGTCTAAAAATCACACGATGCTGCTCTTGAATGCCCTCCTGTGCTTTCCAGAAGCTCCAAACATATTCCGCATACTTCTACCTATATCTCTAAGGTCATGAAGTGCTGGATGAAATTTAACTCCTAGTGGGGTATGGTCTTTTTCTTCTGGCTGCTTTTACCTTCTTTTCTAGTAAGCAATACTCCGCCTAAATTGCTGGTGCAAGCTGTCTTTACCCGAATAAAATCTTCTAAATATCCCCTATCTTCTAACAAGGCACTAGATGCGTTGAGAGACTCACAGTGGAATGACCTTAAGATTCCACCGCTATTTTTTTGTGCCTGGATGGCGCAATTGATTAGCACAGGAGTATTCTGATCTAAACATTGTGAGTTCGAATCCGCACTGGGGCCAAAATAAATTTTCCAATTGTGGTAGCCAACTAACGACGCAACATATATACATATATATATATATATATATATATATATATATATATATATATATATATATATATATATATATATATATATATATATATATATATATATATATATATATATATATATATATATATATATATATATATATATATATATAATATATATATATATATATATATATTTAAAATGATCCTAAGCCGCATCCACAACGTATATAAATTGTATAGAAAGAATAAACCACAAATATACTTTTCTGTAAAGTAGACATATATATATATATATATATATATATATATATATATATATATATATATATATATATATATATATATATATATATATATATATATATATATATATATATATATATATATATATATATATATATATATATATATATATATATATATATATATATATATATATATCGGGTCAGTCATGAGAGGGGAACATATATATATATATATATATATATATATATATATATATATATATATATATATATATATATATATATATATATGTTCCCCTCTCAGATATATATATATATATATATATATATATATATATATATATATATATATATTTATATATATATATATATATCCCCCTCTCAGGGCAAGCGCCTTAACCACTAGACCACAGTGGCTATATATATGTATGTATATATATATATATCAGTATGTTTGTAATATTTATTCATATATTTTTCTTTCTTTATATCTTTTTAAGTAGTTTCCAGGACTTATGTCTATCATTATATCCCCATTGACTATTATTTTAATGCCATTGACAAAAACTGCATATCTCTCCCTCTGTCATAGCGTTTAAACTCTAAAAGAGTGAGAAAGAGCTAAGATATAGTTCTTATTCTTCAAATGCAATTTCAACAAGGAATCTGGAAGGTAACAGACAGTGCAATTGCTTTTTCCTGTAGTGGAAGTTTCAATTACTCCTATAGTAAAGTCAAAGACAGGACATTGAGCATACATTAAATATCAATAACAATTTATACATTTATACTACAGTGCTTTTTTATAACAAAGCATTGTAATGCATGATGAATGCTTGTTACAGATTGTAGACAAACACCTATTGTTATTGTTTCTAGGATGATTCCAAAACATGTATGCAGTTTACAATTGAAATTTAGAATTGGAAAATTATTATTATTTTTAGTATTTTTAAAAAATTGAATGGTGAATATTTTAGTGTCCCCTGTCCTCTGCTGTCAATATAAATGTGGGTCCTTGGTAGTTGTAGTCATTGAGGCCATAGTGAATGCATTCTTGAGAGCAAATTTTAGTGTGATTGGCTATGTAAGCGTTAACTGTAGTTACGGGTTTTGGTTGCCATGCCTTTTGTTGCCAATTTCCTACCTGTATACATGCAATCTAATGCCATGTGTTGAATCCAAGGATCATACATCCCAGCTAATTATCACAATTTGCTAGCACTTTTGGCTCAAAATGTATTGGCTTTATTCTTAAAAAGGAAGTTTATGTTTACAATTAGCTACCCATTTCTTAGTGGATGTTAGAAAAATTACTTGACGAAGGAGCCATTGAGTGATCTATGCAAGAGTGGGACTGAATGACTGTAAAAAAAATCCTGCCTACATATGCAGGACTCACTGTATAGGCTCATAAATATATATACATTTAAATAGCTTCAATCATCAAGAAATTTTTAAAGAAATAACTAGATACTCATGAAAAACTCCAACTTTAAAAAATGGAGTTTCTTCTTGAGTATATATATATGTATATATATATATATATAAATATATATGTATATATATATATATATATATATATATATGTATATATATATATATATATATATATATATATATATGTATATATATATGTATATATATATGTATATATATATATATATATATGTATATATATGTGTATATATATATATATATATATATATATATATATATATATATATATATATATATATATATATATATATATATATATATATATATATATATATGTATATACATATATATATATATATATATATATATATATATATATATATATATATATATATATATATATATATATATATATATAATAAGTCAAAGCCGCACTAACTTAGTATATAAATAAAACATAGAGAATTCAAAAATATACTTTCTTCTGTTGTAAACGTTTCGATATATTATCTTCATCAGTACTAACATTACAAAGGTATATTTTTGAATTACAACAGAAGAAAGTATATTTTTGAATTCTCTCTCTCTCTCTCTCTATATATATATATATATATATATATATATATATATATATATATATATATATATATATATATATATATATATAAATATATAAATATAATATATATATATATATATATATATATATATATATATATATATATATATATATATATATATATATATATATATATATATATATATATATATATATATATATATATATATATATATATATATATATATATATAAGTAGAAGCAACAGGGTTTGAAAGAAATGAAAAGTGAAATGAAAGGTATATATATATATTTACATATATACAAATAATATGCTTCTAGTAACAATCAGTACACAATAGAGCTATAACAAAAGTGAAACAGAGAAATTACTAAAGAAATGATAGTATGTATAGATACATGTATACATTAACAAACTCTCATCAATTGATGCACATCTATCTATGTGTGCATGCTGCATATATAACAAATATATGCAATAAATATCATGTATATTACAAAGCCTACAATAAGAGGTATCATACAAAATCTTGTAAGCAAACCATACAGTACTAATTGTCAACAAGGGATAGAGTGTGGCAAGAAAACTGCAATTTAATGCAAGGAGGCCCAAAAGCCATCAAAATAAATAGTCCTGGTTTTAAACTAGAAGCCAACATTTCCATAGCATTTTCATAGAAAACGTATATAAATCTCAAATCACATTTGAAGGCTAAAGGATTAGGTTTAATCACATTAACAGCCATTAAAAGGGCAGATATAATTGATCTGCCAACTGATTTGAATTAACTAACAAACATGAATATCGCCCTTCCGTACACGTCACGACCGTCACAGGTAATCAGCAAATTCAACTTGTGACACAAGAATTTTCGAAACCTGTTCTGCATAGCCATAATTCTGCATGTTCTACCCTAAACGGTTAATTTTTGTGTGTGTGGTAGAGCATATGGAATTTTGAGGGATACTCACCGCCTTTGTCTGTATAGCTTGATGCTATGGCCTACACCGGATCCAATTACTTCATTAATAAATAATGAGGCTGTATTCTTAATCTACAATGGCAAACGGTATGCTTGACCTGATAAAATTTGGTGCGAGGCTGGGAATTAAGTGCGAGTTAATCAGACAGGTTCTCCGATTAACATTGCACAACTAAGTGGCACTTAACATCAGTCCAAGGCTGGGTGAAAGTTGTACCTCCAATGAATTTAGTTTCAACTAGAAAAGTAAAACTGAGCACAATAGGTACCAAGTTATTTTGTGTTTTGTGCATTCAAATAGCTGCGGCAAGATTAAAAAAAAACGGGTAAAGGTTGTTTTTCACACTAAAACTAAATGGTCCAGCAAAGTGCTGCATAACCTACCCATTCTATTGAGTTCAGATGCTTTCCCGCATAACAAATGCAAAATGAGCAGCCAGCTTCAACGAAGTAGAACGATATGTAACTGATGAATGTAGAAATTTCCGATCGTTCTTGTTCATCCAATCGTCAAGTTACACAACAATTCCTCAAATCATAGGCAATAACAAAGCTGCCATTGTTGTGTAGGAACAAGGAAGGTTATGGTTATCAGAACAGCAGAATAAACAGTAAGCATGTAGCCTCTTTTTCAAATTACTTCGATTTCAACAATGATATAGAAGGATTTCAATTAGTTCTTCATGTCACAAACATATTTGAGATTGTACCTCAACATTTTGCATGTTGAAAAAGAGCCTCATAAAATATAAAGATACCCCATTCATCTCCAGCAAAATCGTCCTGCATGGATCGTCGCGATTGGGTATGACCGTAAAACTAAGGAGTGTGGAGTAAGTCGTTTTCGACTCCTCCATCTCCTGCTCGTATTTGTCTTAGCAACTGAGGTACTTACAACCAGTGCTAAGAAACTTCAGCTCTCAAACAAGGAAAACTAAAAGCTTTCCTTCATCTTGGAAACTTTTCAAAAGCTCAGTAGATATGACTCTTTTTCACAATTGACTTCCAAGCATTCAAGAACTTTCTGTGCCATTGGAATCAAAGTAATGGAATTCAAATGATCCCTTGACTATTCTGTAGCCCCATTTTAGAGGCTCTAGGGAGGTTTCAATGCTAAAAATAGTCCCTAGTTAATAAGAATGCATCTTTTCATTAGGTAATGAACAATAGATAGCCTTTTCATCATTTTATTACTTAAACCATACAAATAGGTACTACATAAAAATAATACTGAAATACATAAATTTTAATAGGAAATTCTTTTGCAACTTACACAAAAGAGATGATGGAATTACGTACAAATTGTAATTTCAAATGTGTCTTAATTGGTCAACAGTCTTAGGTTTCAGAAATCCAGAATTGAACTTTTGAGGGACGGAGTATTGTTTTCTTGTAAACCATTTTCATATTAAAAATGGATGCCTAGATTCTAGAGAGCTGGTCCTTCCCCTTAACCAAATACAACCCCCCCCCATTCCTTTTTGAAGCTTTTGACCTCAGGGAAGGCCATTGAAGTCAGGGAGCATTCTTAATGCCTATCAAGAGTTGGGTCAAATCAATGGGTCAAATAGAGAATATTATACTCAACATTGAAAAAGCAATATGGATAACAGCAGTTCTGCAACTTCTCTATATTCTGAGCTATTGTTTCTCTGGAACTAAATCTGTTTGACATTTGCTAACGCTCTAGAATAATCCCCGGTGGTTTCAAATAGCACGATTTCAATGTGTCACAAACAACTGGGCATTGCCACAAGTCAGTAAAAACCTCATTGTCTATTTCCACCAAAAATCACAATGTATGGAAACGAACAATTTTGTAAATGGGTAGAGTATTTGATCTAATTTGACAAAACATCCAGCATCATGCAGGGATGAATATTCAACTTGTTGCTGCGCACGGAACCACTCTGTCGCATTAAATTGTCATTAAGATGGATACTACAATGAAGGGTTACATTTGAGCTGTACACCCGTACATCTCATCAATATAAAAAGTCAATTGGTTTTTCAGTAGTACTCTAGATGTTACATGAATCCATCGTTATAGGAAAGTGAATAACGTATTTGGTATATATAATTAACTTATTTCAAAATCGTGCAAACCTATTTTGTCAAACCGCTACGGATTGCTTAGAGGGGCGTGGCATGTTGGTTTGCTTCAGTTACTTTACGCCAGTCAGAAACATTTTGATGGCATTTTTCTGTTTCTTGACCCCCTGAGTAGCAAATTCATCGTTAATTACACTCAATTGCTCTCTCGATCTATAGAATGCTGCGTATCACAAAAATTTTGTCCACCCAAATATAATAATCCGCTATATTGGGGAGGGGGTGCTTCAAAATACCAATTCTTCTGTTAAGCAATTGTTGAATAATTCCTTTTCTACGTTTAGTATATTTACTCCGGGAGGCTTCAGTTGTAACTTTGTTATGTATGCTAAAGGATCTGAGAGCTGTTTTCCGATGAGTAGAAACGTAGTAATGTCAATGCTGTCATTTGTACGATTGTCAAATAGCAATAAAGAAAATTTATTCTCCTCTAATCCCTAATATAGTCTCTAATATAAACACTATGAGGTAGCAAAGATATGCGCTAAATTCACTTTACCAAGACCGCAAAACACATTTTTGTCGAAGTAGAGAGCCAAATTGAATAAAACAGTTGGCCGCCAAACTTTGAAAAGGTGCATACAATTTGCTGTGTTATGTTTAAGTTCAAAACATGCTGAAGGTCAACTCTGGTGTTGTGCTATACAACAATATGATTTATCATCAATTTTCTGCGTTACTAGAACCTAAGATGACACGATCTCTTAGATCCATAATTATATTTACACTGTGTTTAGCTTTAAAAGGAGCCAACTGTTATGTTACTTTGCAAGCTACTCCTACCTTTCCGCTGTGGAACTTTTAATGTATCCATCTTTATTACGATGACTTGAACTGTGTTAATGCATTTCTGTGATTTCCATTTTGTCATGCAATATCAGATGCCATCACTTCCTGCTTTTTCTAACGCATCGCATTTTCACAGCTCAATAAATTCAAACCAAACCTTGTGTTTCTCCTTTTACCAAGCACTCGATTATCTCTGCTATCTCAAAAGGCCGCTATCCCTTAGTATATTTTTCTTGCAGGACTCAAACAGGATGCAATAGAACCTTCACAATGACCAACGCAAAGAATGTCTTAAATTCTATCAATTGTCATGGTAATTTATAGCAGTGCAGATGTCTTATTACATCTAACCTCTGGAATGAACTACTCGACTCATTGTATTTCTATACCGCTACAGCTTATAGCTTGAGATAACACTCAAATTTATGCTTCCGTCGATACGAACAGTACAGCAGGTAGCAAGAAATCATAATATTAAAATTAGAATAGAAACCAACGGTGAGACGCATTTTCTACACTCAGCTTGCAATTTGCAAACAATGCGAAAATGAAACGCAATAGGCCTAAGCGTCTAAAAGTATGGTAGCGAAAGCAGAGGGGGTAAGGGGGGCAGTCAACTATGGCAGTCAACCCCCAATAATTTTGCAGAAAATGAACATTGCTAGTAGTGATTACTATATGGGTATGGAGTGGGAAAAGTACTTTAAACGTGAAATCCGAATTAAGGCATAGGCATTCATTGCTGATAATGCCATTTCATTCATCCAAAAAACGTTTTTATTATGCTCCTAAATATTATCAATTATTCAGTCATTGACATGACAAAATGTAAACTATATTTATACATTTTTTATATGTATATGCATTTTTACCTTATATTTTACATCCATATTGTACTCGTCTACTAAATGAGAGTGAATCAACCGCGAACATTTGTAGGGACGTAGCACGATACAACAGGCTTATTCTTCATAACAAGCTGCTGTCTGACGTAGACGCTTCTTTCTGTGTCAACATTCTCTTTCCGCAAAGACTCTCTAATCTACTTCTGCGTACACTTTATTGTTGTATTGTCAATGGAAATCAGTGCAGCGTACTCAGCCTATCAGCGGTTCAAAAAGCAAAGATAGCAATTTGCACGCAAAGTATAGAACAAAAACGACCATCCAATTAAACAAGCCAAATTCTTAGGCTTTGGATAATATTTTCTTCGATCCTCTAGAAAACGGGTGACCTTTTGGCAAATTGAAGATAGAGAGACTTGCCGTATACAAGAAGTGCTAATTGAAAATGAAAAATACAAAAGATGAATATGAGAAAACCAACGACAAATATCAGTCTGAAATATGACGTCATCTCTACATTCTCTATAAATATTTACCACCCCATGGGAATATTACAAATGAGCATAACTAACATAATTATCATAAATAACTATGATGGAAGTTCAACCCTATGTATTCCTTCTTCACGAATCTCCAAATTGTAGAGCACTTGTACCTTAAAATGAAAAATGCTTGGGGATACAGGGGGAAGATCGATATTTCCTTTGTGATGCAACATTTCCTCGAAAACGATCTTGCTGTTCATAATGATTGTTGCTGTTCATAATGATTGTTGCTGTTCACAATGATTGTTGCTGTTCATAATGATTGTCGCTGTTCATAATGACTGTTGCTGTTCATCATAATTGTTCATGACAAGCTGTATACCACTCCCAAAGCAAGTAGCAGAAAAAGTCATGAAACAAGTAGAATACTTTTTTGATGATGTGATTGAGTAATGATAGCGAGTGACAACAAGGAACATAATAATGATAAGTGAACATAAATCCAGTGCTGTTTACGGCTCATGTTTAAAACTATATCAGTTCATATAGTAAACTCGAACAAAAAGTTGCCCTAAAATTGGAGCTATTATGGACACTATCACTTGCAGTGTATAAATACATACTACAATCAGCTAAGTCATCTTTTACTGAAAAAAGTACAATAGACAGATTGACTACACAATTTCTTATAAACTAACACTAAGTTCTTCCTTGATGGCTACACGATAACGGAAACCAGCTCCTACAGCAACATTCAAAATATTACCCAAAGCAACCTGTATCAGAAAGACACGCCAGATTGAAGGTTAAATTGACTACTAACCAAAAACTGAGATAAATTCCAAGATACTTAGATCTTGAGAGATTTTTCAATCGCCTGATTAATGCTCTTTTAAAAATCAATTCATCTTGGGGCTCAATGAAATGTCTTGGCACCAAGAAACACCGCAACTTTTCAGTATTCCTGATGTTTTTTTACACTCAACATTTTCCACAACAATTCTGTTCAGCAGCTAAGATAGAACAAAACATACCATATCTAACCTACAACAGTGATAGATCGCCAGTTATTCGATTTACATCTTCATCTTTTCCAAATATTCCCAATACCGTCACAGAGGCAGGATGCACCTATAACAATGGGTGGAGGGCAATTTTAGAGCCAAGGAGAGAAGAAATTTTCTATGAGTTGCACAGAAAGTTGAATGTGCAAGGTAGACTTTGGCAAAGTTGAAACAAGAAGGTAATACACTTGTGGCTCAACATCAAACAAATTTATTCTTAAATTATGAAGAGAATTTTGATAGCATAATGGTACGATGATCCGAAAAATTGACCTCTTTGATCAAGAAGCTGTTAAAAACAGACTAAAATCCTTGGCTTTCCTTCTATTACTTTCCATTCTATTCCTTCCTTCTACAACAACGTAGACCGATGCAACAACTGTATTTCTGTCTGATCGGTACCTTCATATCATTACGTTCCTGTGTTTAGTTCTCTGTACTGATAAAAGCAGAATACACTGGACTCTAAGGTTAAATATTTTTAAAATAATGTTCTTCAAATAAAGAGACATCTGCTTTGGGAGCTCATGGAGACAAGCACTGGGGGATAAAATCTCAGTGCTACTGTAGAGTAGCTAATCTTCGCCTCGTGCAGGTGGCTACTGCACAGAAAGTCAATAGTTCTGTGTTTTGCCTTCTATCATCCAGATGATTAAAATTTCCGAGTGCCTAACTTCGTCATAACTGAAACTAAAACAAGGTCATAACAGTTGGCAATGACGTTCGTGGATGAAGAGATACATATGATGCAAAGGAACGAGGCTGGGCTTGGATTGTAGACAAAAAGAGGTGAACGGGAACGGACAAAACCGGGTAGGTGACAGAACACAAATTCCAGGTAATCGTGGTAACTAAACAAAAAGGGAAGTTCTAGCTTGATCTTAATTGCTAATATGATTTCCTACAACTAATTTTAAGAGCTGACTAATCATTAGATTTATCTGATTTAAAGCAACGTAAAACAGTGCACCAAAAATAAATCCTCTTATGGCCATGATGATGCAAATGTTGATGAAAATAACAAATAAAGCAGTTAGACAAAATACTGATATAACTGGCTGCCAGAAAAATTCAACACCTGCCCTTACATCCTCCAGTCAACTGTTTTTAATGCACCATTGAATTCATAAGAATAAGTAACCATTTACATGCGTCTCTCATTTCACGACAGGTTCCAGTAATGAATGCATTCCAATAATTGCACAGTTGATTATCATTTTCTGTTTATCTAACTTTTACTATTATTGCTTCTTTACACATTCCAATCGAGGTTGTTTCCTCGTAAGTCAAACTTAGCATTCCCGTCATTCTCATCCTTCTTTCTAATTCACTTTCTTTATAATTTCGCATTATTTCTTTGCCATTTCTTTAATGATGATGATTCATATGTGGGTCGTGACGTCTATATCTCCCAATTGTCTCAATTATGTCTAAGTCTACAGATTGTGTCAAATAGTTAATGTTTAAGAAACAATCGATAGCCTAGTTGAAAAAGAAGACAATTTTTTCTTTACTCAATAAGGTTAGTTAGATATTCTGTGAAACTGGCGATAAGTTGATGAGGTCATTCTCTGTAATGGGCATAAAATTCCTTACACTTCTGGGTGGTGTCACCAAACACAAGAGAATCAAGCAAATATCATGAAGTTGGATGGAAGCTGTACATCTTCAGCTTTTCCTCGAAGTAGAAGAGATACTTGTTCATCAAATTTCTTCCCTTACAATATCAATATTGATTCATGCCAGTGCACGTGATCAAATGAATCATTAAGTTTATCCCTATGATTTATCAAAGCTCTAGATCACATGTGTCAAACTCAAGGCCCGCGAGCCAAATGTGGCCTACCTGGTCATGTTATGTGGCCCGCGAGAGCTTGTGGGTGATTCTGATTGTGTGATTAACTTGAATACTTAATAAATAGATAAGCAGTTATCTAGCAAAATAATAAGGCATATTTTCAATTCATCTGGACCTTTGAGGCCAACCATACTGCTGAAGTGGCCTTCGGTGAAATTGAGTTTGACACCCCTGCTCTAGATGAAGTAGAAAGTAAATGCTAGAGACAGGCTTCCCACACGTTTTAAACCAAAACATGGGGGGGGGGGAGTTCTAAAAGACAAAAAAGGATTGTAGTGGTATTCAAAGAGAAATGAATTGACTTAAGTTGAAAACCATTGAAAAATATAGAGGATTTAAGGACATTCTCAATTATTAGCCCTTTCTTCCTTACTACTGGAAACATGAAATATCAACTTTTCAAAACAATAGAAAAATTAGCAAAATTTCGAACTAAGTAGTACATGAAAAGTACTGTGCTCAAAATACAACCAGAAAGTAGTAAACATCTTATGAGAATTCAAGAGGATTTTGGTAATTTTAATGTAAATTAAAGATTTTTCTTCACATTTTTAAGGATATTTTCTTTCTTTCAGGGTTCTAAGATGGGAACCATGAAATATGCTATCATTTAAGGAGGGTCGTTCGAATCGTAAAAAATATAAAAGAAGGTAGGTTGAAGATCTGGCGAATTGGCCTTGACAATGGTGATGCTTCTATTTAGGTACTCATTTTCAGCTAGAAATGTGAGACTCTTGCAAGTTGTTTTGTAATAGAATTATGTCAAAAACATGTAAAATATGTACTTCCAGGCTTTCAGCTAGTCATCTACTAAAATTAATGTCTCCTATTTTCAAATTAGGCTTTAGTATCGACTACCGCAAAATTAAAGTTCAAAACTCGAGGCCATAATCATTTGGCTCTGCATTAGTTTTACACAACACACTACAACCTAATATTTCTGACGATAACATCTGATTGGAAAATGGAACAACCTGGTGTTTGCAGTACGGCTTCCAGCACCAAACAATACAGGCAAATATGAACACCTAATCTAGGTACCCAATCATTTGATATTATAGTGCTGAATGGTAATGCTCCGATGACGGCAGTTTGAAGTTTTAATGAGAATCTAATGACTGAAAACAAGGGACAAGGAAATCCACCAGAAAGACAAGTCCAATAATGAAGCATTGCAAGATGGAAAACGGAAAGAAGTAAAGTATATGAATTTGTATTAGACTTATCAAGTTACCTGCGTCCGTCCGGCATCAACCACAAGGTAACAAGGTAGTTCCATACGTTTCGCTTCATTTTCCATTTCTATCAGCTGTGAGGCATTGCCACCCTTGAGAACAATCTTTGTAGCCCTATGCATGAAAGAAACTGATAAAAACATGTTTGCCAATATGAAGCTACAAAGAAGTTTAAACAGAACTTGTGAACTCTTATCTCTAAAGTAGAATTGTGTACCCCATGTCTTCCCATTCATCTGCAAGTTTTTTCATTTTTTCACTACCCTGTAACAATCTCCTCTGAATGGCCAGTCCAGCATGAGCAACTTGCGCTGCAATCTTACCAACTCCCATTTTTAATTCACAATTAACTGCAAACACCATTTTGACTGGGCCAAAATTTGCACTTGGCTGTGTGGCTTCCAATTGAACCTGCAAAAATAGCACAGATACAAAAGATGAAAAACTTCAGCAGGAGATAAGGTTTGATGTTGACTTTAATTTTGGCACTAGAGGACGTTATGCCATATGAATCTACTTCGACAGTGACTACCACCACAGAATGTTGACTTTCATCTCATTCTATGCTGTTTAGCCATGCTAATACTCAAAGATAAAAAAGGCAGAAAAACTAAAAAGGATCTATGAGTGTGAAAACACAAACATAATATCAAAAAACACTTGTATACAATTAGTAAAGATCTTCATTTCTTCTTTATAAAGTCAATGCATATAATTAGAAAACTTGTAATAAATGAAAAGAAACAAAATTAAGAAATTTGAAATATCACGATACCTAAAATTCATTACCGTGAATGGGCTGTGAATATCTGGATCATTTAAGTTTTCAAAAACCCATGAAGCTGCAGCATCAACAGAAGCACCACCAGTGAAATAAATGCCCTATAAAACCATACAGCACATTCTTTTCATAATGATATTTATATAAACAGCTATGCAATAAGATAACATACAGCATGATTCCCTCACAACAGCAGATGCCTATATGTAGTAAGATGGGTAGCGACAATAGATGGGAAATTCCACATCTTAGTTTCTTAGGAAATGGTAGTTCTTCAGTGTAATACAAAAAGAGTGGACAGTGGACAGCTTTAATACATTTAGCATAACAAAGGTATATGACTTCAAAAAGTTTGTGGAAACCAAGAAAGGCAAGTAATAGTCAGGTGGGTATTCTAAGGTGATCAGGTAAAAATTTGAGTTAAAGTATTAGGAAGAACAGACTGAGGTCCCTGGAACTCTTTGGAATTTCACGATAGCCCAAAGGAAGCAGAGGTGAAAAGGGAGGAAAGATCCTGAATTTTGACGTAATTCTGGACTTTCATTACTACTACATGGATAGGAAGCGGAAGTCCAGAAATGGTACGATGTAATTTGTATAGACAAGCATGCCAACACTCCCGAAAAGTGCAGGAGTATCCTGTTATATTCACTTAGAAGTAACGTGTAGTTAAAAAACCTTATTACAAGCAATTTCAAGGGAATTTCATCTGAAGATTAGCATGTTTACTTAACATTTCGACTTGGACGTATCATTTCCCATGGACTGGCCAATTGAATAAGGGATCCTATAGGAACAGGAGCGAGCTTAATTAGGGGATGTGGATGCTGTGATAAGCCCAACTTTGCACAATTGTTCGGCAATTTTTCGACTCGTCAGTAAACGCTATCTTGACGATCATGTTTTGTCAGCTATTATGCTGCCTTTGCTACTTTGTCTTATTGCATTTAATTTGCCATGTTGATTATTCTCAGCATAATACAGTGACAGCCTCTTTGCATTGCTGGCATAATACTGTATTCGTTCAAATTTCTGTGTGAGAGACGTCTTTGTTAGACTAGCTATAGGGTAAACTTAAAATTTTCTGTGGCGATGGACCCAACCACGGTCGATCCTAGGTCACTAGTTATCAGAGCTCCTAGATATGTACTTGCAATACCGTCCCTAAGACTTTGCCTCCTTAAAAGTATGAAGAGCAATATAGGTAAAGGTGTCTCCAAGCAATCTCCAACCGTCTTTTCAACAGGGTGTGGCCTAGTCGACTTGCTTCTATTAGCCACGCTTTTTGAAAGCTAACATATGATGTAGGCTGCTAAACTCCCGCAAACTCATATGAGAATGTTGGTATGTATGTATAGATGTCAGTAACTCCAAGACTATTTCACATATTTCGATGAAATCTTGTACTTGGACGATCAAGCTTGATCTATGATCACTGAAAATGAAAAATTTTTGCATTTTGTCTACTGAAATCATTTACTTAGTGAAAGGAGTATATGGAAGTTTAACCTGAATGCAGTTACAAGTCCTGTTCTGCTGATACCAGGTTTTGAGATTTGGTACTTGCTTAGTGATATCAAGTTTGCTGTATTCCAATAGCGAATCGGAAGTAGATGAACTCATTCCAAAGAAATTTTCCTTAAATTTTGCCATCTCATTCCTCAAGTGTGGTATCAAAGGATAATATTCACCAAAATCTTGTCTGTTTTTACCAAGTTTATGAAACCCAAAATCGTTTTATTTTCAAAAGTAATGAATAGTTAAGAAATATTCTCTTTCTGTCGATAAAAGCATTGAACTTTTTTCGTATTACGTACACAATTGCCGTGGTAATGTTCAAGTTACATCAAGGTCAGATTCATGGCTCTTTCGCTCTCTGTATGATGTTCCGTTCGATTCAGCTCGCTCCTGTTCGTTCGCTTAGCTTTGCTTCGCCTGGTATGTTGCTCTCAGTGAGCACGCAGCCTTAGGATTGAAAAAATGGCGCATATGTCTATACCATCTCCTCAGACAGAGACTATTCCATCCCAATTCATCATAAAGCATATGACTGCTTGTCCCCTGCCATGCTCCCGTTACAGCAAGTGCTGCTGAGTATTGACTTTGCTCCATCCTTCTTGTTAAATCTAAATTCATTTCTGTATCATGTCTACAATAAACAATATCACCATAATCAGGGTGAGATCCTACACGCAGTTTGTAAATCTGATGTAACATGTGTCTTGAAACATATTTAGATTAGTAGCGAACTAAACATATTTAGATTAGTAGATCACTCAAATTACTATCCATGTGATACTCTATGCAATAAAGAGTGAATGGTGGATCTTCTGCTCTTTCACAATCATCTTAACTGTGCCTATTGTGTAAATCAGTCTCTAGCTCTTTTTAGACCCATCCCTGGAAATGGGAAATTCATGCATTACATGTTTACCAATGAAACAATTGGGATCTGGCATAACTCTGAGCTTCATCTTTTTTCATGATATTGAACTATCACTTTTCTTCATCTTTCCTTTCAAACTGTTATCTTGCACATCAACAGGCTCTCTATCCTCTTAAACATGTTTTGCCAATAAACCATCATTGTGTCTCTGAAGCCATATCACTTAAAACTTCTTGTCACTCATCAAGATAGTAGCTTCTTCCTTTCTTCTGTGCTTAAAATATTGATATCTGTTACTCTAATTTCTTATCTACTTCCTGCAAGTCTCATTCAGATTTTCAGGAATATGAAAAAAGCCAATAAGATTCCTTTCCATATCTTTGGCAAATACATTATGGAGTCTTAACAGCCATTTCTTGTCTTTTGGGAGAATATTTCCAATTTGCAGTAGCTTTTCTGGTATCACAACCACTCTAGTACTTCTTGTTTTGTATTTTCCTTTACTAATCTAGTTAATTCATCTCCAACATGCTTGCAATTTTGCCCTGGGCCTCCATATTTTGAAATTTCAGCTACAATTTGTACCTTCTCTTTTATATTGTTAGCCTCCTTTTCAATTTTCTTCAAATTCTTGTGTTTCAAAATAACCTTTCCTTCTTTGATAATTTCTTTCAATCTTCCCTTTTTTTAATTATTTCTCTGGCATATTTCCTAGTAATTGGCCAATACCTAAATTCTCCTCTTCATCCATGGAAGCTAACTCATCTATATGTAGGCTCCTCAGCATTGCCATTGATTCAACAAATCCACCTGTGGCATTGGGCTTACTCTTGATGAAGAAATCTAAAGATGCAATTACAGATTTGCAAATTCCTTTTGTCAAAGGGCAATTCCTCATGTCTTCTTTGTCTCGATCAGATGGATTTTCATGTTCTCCCTGCCCAAGGTACTGGGTAGAATAGCATTCAAACTTGATCCACAAATGTTTAATATCAATTCAACTACCAGTATAGTCAAAGCATCCAGTTCATAAGCTATAGTGACTTAACAAAGAGAGAACCTTTCTGTACATCGCTCTCCAATGGTATTCCTGTTAGTGCTAATCTTGGATTTTTAACAGAGTAGATGCATCAACTGAAAACATGCATTGCCTCTTACAATTCAAATACAAATGGAACCATTTGACTTTCTATGAGCTCCTGGTACCGCCGATTTCGGTAGATTTTTGGTGTTTCTAATATTTCTTGCGATCTCATCTTGTAATCTTGTCTATCTTGAAACAAATTTTATGACCACAAACATCTCTATCAATACCTTCTTAGTTTAACTATCTATCCACCTGGGGCAATACATTCAGTTAATATAAAAGAAAACTGTTTTACGTTAGTATAACTTAATATCCATAAAATATATGTTGCTCTTATGATCATGTTTATTTATGATCATACGTAATAGGTTCAGAATCCTGTGACTTTTTGAAATGTATCAGTTCAATAAGTGAGCATATACAGCTCTCAACAAAAAAATAACCAAAGTAAATTTTACCCTCTTAGCAGAATTCTCAGATAATCCCATTTCAAGGAGTGGTGTTATTAACTCCAGCTTTGGTTTCCATTCTACAACACCGCCCTCTAGAGTACCTAGAATTGGTCCTAGTTGTCCTACTTCGTCAGCCATCTTTGTGCCACAAGCGCTGGCCTCAATGTCATTGCTCCTTCACAACGTTCTATAGACAAGAAAATGATACTAAATCCACTATTGACGATTACTCCCTGTGGCTTGCAGCGGGAGGGTGGAGCATACCTGTCAACCTTCAATGTTACAAATGAATGAGAATAAGTGTAATGTAAGCAATGTAGCATTTTCGTCAAATGCGTGAGAAAGTCACTTTCATGTGCGTGAGCGTGAGAATGTTGCAAATTGCGCGTGTCTCATGCAGAATGAGTGAGATTTGGAAGGTCTGTTGGAGGGAGTGGGCACTTCTCAGTCGCTGCAACCGTAGTTTCCATGAGGTCAGCTGGGTTGTTCTGTTGAAATATTGCTAGGTACATCGAGATCAATCAGGGATACCGGTAGGGGGAAAGAGGGAGCAAGGATCCTTCCTGTCTTTTCATGAATCGGAAGGAGATCAAAAGTCTCCTCTCAAGCAAAAATAGTCAAGGCATTTATGACATGTATGGGGGTGACAGCAAAAATCAAATCATTTTGCTTTCCTGTGGTGCTTCGGCGTGGCGTCTCTGAATTAAATCAACTTAAAATTTTCAAAATACTGCAATTATGTTACATATGCATAAATATATGTAGTAGCAAGATCACTGTATTCCTATGTCTATTCCAATCTCCAGATGGAGCTACAGCTGATTTTGAACGCTTGGCTATATAATAAGGAAAGTCTCTATGCTAAAGAATATACCGTTTGTGTGGCTGGACTAAATACATGCTATTGCCTTTCATTCACTTCTCCGGTTCTATAATTATAGGGAAGAACAAAACATGAATTGTTTTAAAAGGGTAACTTCTTGGGGGACCAGCTCCCATTGTACTTCCAAACTGAGCTGTTATGGTAACTTTTTCACAGTTCTCATTACAAATGGTCCTAGAAGCTCTTATTACCCATGCGGTCTCTCATTTTTTTACCAGTTAGTTCCACAATATCAAGAGTTTTCAACTCAGCATCAAATTGATCCATTATGCGTTAACTTTTCCTTCAGTAAACACCTATCCTGTACGCTAGTTCGCTATCTCAAGTTTCCTTCCTTCAACTTGAAATAATGTACCTGTCTGGCCTTTCACTGTGTCTTAATCTTTCTCGTTCGGTTTCTCTGCACTTTAATCTAATTCTTCTCAGATTGACGACGATCATATGATTTAGAAAATGACACTCGCTTGAGAAACAACTTCCTGCCTCACGCTTATAAAATTCGATGAAACCCGACTTCTTGAAACAGGCTGACATAACAGCCAAGGAACAGAAGTTTGCTATAAAAATAAGACTTAAAAACACTCTGAGCACCACACAAGTATATTCATCAAGATGAAAAACAACGTTCATTAAAAAACTAACTTTAAAATTCTCAATTTCTAACAAATGAACAAGAGATAACTCTGTGAATAACTATCGCAAATGAACGCATTTATAACTTATTTGGAATCTCATTAACATTTGCAAATCAAAGAAAGCTGCCGAAAGCTGTTGGGCGAGCAATACAAGAACTTTTATTTTTAGCACGAAGTCTTGGATGGCACTTCCCCAAGAAGATTTATTTGCCTTTCTAGGACGCATTCAGAAAGACTTGGTGCTGCATGCACCTCTACTACCTCTGTGTATTCCACTAAATTAAAACAGCAATAACGACAGAGAGGGGAGACGACAAGCGTTAGTAAACATTCGGTTTATTCTAGTTAAATTTCTACAATCCTAAAAATATTCAACGCAATGATACATGCATTGCAATTAAGGAACAAAAGCGAATTTATTCATTATTCTCATAACAGAAGTCACCCTGAATAACAGAATAATGTACAATATACGAAGGGAGGATATGATGAGCGTTAAAAACGACAACTTCTTTTCCATCTGGTGACATGTGTGAATCAAATCCAGGGCGAAGAGATTCACCCTGAATAATATGCCTGCAACGATAAACCTTCCCCGGCAAAACTTGGCATAACAATAGCTTACTAGAGTCTCTTATGTAGTTCATCGAGTAACGTGGGTATTCACTGAAATACACGCCTTTACCATACCAACCTGGAAAACATCGTAAAGAGAACTTGTCGTTACTTTGCTTTACTATGAACTTGAAATATCTACTTGTTGAGAAATCAACGAAGTCATGGGCACAAAAGTCCACGAATAATATAAACATGGTGTAATCGCTAAAAAGAGTCAATTTTACGCCCTATAGTCAAACTACGGCTAGTTACAGGATTTTGATGACAGAAAACGTCATCTGTAACTCACTAAATATTATTCAGTTCTCACATACTGAGAAACTAGGATGAAACCAGAGCTGACTATTCTGCCTAATGACAGAGATTCATGGACGGGAACCACAACCCAATCTCCACTGTATGCCACCCAACAATGATAACTAAGTCTTCAGACATCAGACATGTGATTTGCTTTGGAATCTTAAAATGAATGAAACTTGAACTTGACAACTTGAGCTTGAGTCAGAATGAGGTACTCTAGGGTCAAAAGAGTATTAATTATCCAGCTGAGTCTCAAAAATAGATGTTTAAAGTCATAAAAATACCTGGATCGCTTGCATGTTGAAAACCCTCTTCACCAGGGACTCGAAAACCTGTCTGGCAAATTGACTCAATATTTTTTACTTTTGTTCCATGAAAACCCAACAAGGGATAAGAATGGTCTTCACCTCGGGTCTCCTTGATGTGCTTTCTAGCTTCGGTGAACCGCTTTATAAGTAATGGCTGAACAACATACTCAACCTTAGTAACTTTATATGGACTGCCAATAGGTAGTAGCCGATAGAACTGCGACTCTAAAACAAACAACATATTCTCATTAGCAATCAAAGAGCTTGAAGAACTAAAAGAAATAAACATTCTTATTTTCTTCCTTATCAATCAACCTAAACAAACCAGACGCAATGAGCCCTACATGCGGAAATTATCTAATTGCAATCCGATTACTTCTAGGGATCAAACTAAATGTTTTGTACTTTTAGAACTAAAGTACAAAACTCTGAATACCTGCAAGCCTAAAATGTATGTCTGACGCAGAATCTTCCTTGAATTTCCTCTCTGGTGACAATGGGAAATACTTTATTTTATCTCCTTTCATCGCATCTTCCTCCCCATCTACCATTAATGAGCTTTTCTCGAGCTTCAATCTCAGCATATCAAGTTCGTCGTTTTTTGTACGTAAAATTGTTTCTGTGTCGTTCAGCTTCTTCATCAGCTCTTGCTTTGCCTCAAATGCCTTCCTAATAAGCTCTTTCTTTTGCCCCTCTGTTAATAATGAGTAAGTTCTCAGTATGCTTGGGCCACGTGCTAACACTGCATCATCTCCTAATGCACTGGAAAGACAGTGAAGCGTGTGCATTTGAGTTTGTTAAAAGCAATGTGTGCAAGCGAGAATCAACAGCAAATATGAAACAAGAGAAAAACGAGATAAGAGAGGGTAGAGGGTCAAGCAATAAAGGAGAAATGAAAGAGATGAGAGATAAGAGATAAGAAAGGGAATAAAGAAGAAAGAGAAAAGCAATACAGATGGGCAGTAGAGGATGGTGACAGGCATGACACTGAAGACCAACGGAGTCTTGTTGGTCTAAATCACCTTTCAAAACATCCCATGATTCCAAACATGCTTCTATTAGTGGTCATCTATTTGCTAGTATTGAGTAGAATGGTCGATATGAAATATCATATCAACCTGGTCCTTAGCTAAAATCTGCAACATAGTAAAATAACTTTCAATATCATATAAAGTCCTAGCTTGTTTTGCTCAAGAGTTAACAATTAAAAATTCCTCCCTATTAATGGTGCATAGGTTGGCACATATCTAGGTATATGCAATCCAAAGCTGTAAGTCTGCTGCATTGAAAGCTAGAACAGTGGGATAATCCATGCATAGGTACATACATTTGCTGAGCTCTCCCACTCTGCTCCTACCTTTCAAGCACCAGAAAAGAAGGCAGTGGGTACCATCTTTACAGCCTTTGTATGACTCAGTCTAGGCTTGAACCCATAGCCTCTTGATAGTGAAGAGGATGCCCTAACCACTACACAACCACCCTAGTGTTTGTCTGATTATTTGTCTCCCATTTTAAAAGATTCCTCAATTATACTTTTCATCGATTGTGTTAATTATATATAGAGTAAATGAAAAATATTTTTATACAAAGCAACAACAGGATACAAAATTTTCAAATTGAAGGAATTATAGGCAGTTGAATAGCCATTGATAGCTGCTTGAGAAAAAGATCAAGACAAATGAAAAAGCTCTCCTCAACACTGCTGCTACATCAAGACATGGTCCAGTACACATCAAGTACATGAACATGGTCAGTATTATCATAATTCATACAATATGATGCATTTAAACCAATAAAGCTGCAACCCACCTTTTATCTACCTGTTTTTCAATTAAGCACTCATTGACAACCAGTTCATCCACAACCGAATGCTGAACATTGCCATTTTCTGGATTGAAATCTACTCTTGAATTGTCACTTCCACTTGATTGAGCACTACGAGGGTCTGCAGTTGGGTGATAGTACATAGCAAAATGAAGCAGGTTTCTGTCATAGCATTGAGCACCATACTTACAAGGAGGCAGGTTTGGTTGATTATGGCTATTTTTCTTCGGGTGCCTATAAGCCTTCAAATGAGCTGGACTTCTCCTAAAACAGCATGATCCATAAAGGCAGAGGGGCTTTTCTTCTTCTGACTTCTTCTCTTCCAGCCTCCTAATCTTTGAAGATGGCTGAATAAAGGCCTCTGATTTCTCCATGTCTCACTTTTTAGTACTTCTTCTGCAATGTAATGTAAGGCTTTATAGATAAATGGCTTGCATCAATCTAAACAAATAGAACTACATGAGAACTTGAGTGGCCAAATGAAGTCAAATGCTTAATGGCACATTCCATTTATCATGCAAAGTATGAACGAGAAGTTCATACCGTAATGACTCGATTAAGCCCCTAGTGGGGCTCATTTGTCTGAAATAATTTTAGAGGTGGGGCTTATTTGAGGGGGCCTATTCGAGGGGAGGGTGAAATGTAAATTGAGATGGGATCATGGAGAAGAAAGTTCTCATCAATGATTAGCAATATGAGCAAACCAATAGTTACATTTTTTACTTTTGTTGCATTTGATCTGTATTATTATTCTGAACCCAGATTATACCCATGGGGGCCTATTTGAGGGTGGAGCTTACTTGTCAGAAACCATTTTTCAGGTGGGGGTTTATATGAGGGGGCTTATTCAAAGGAGGGGGCATAATCAAATCATTACAGCATAAGTTCATTTATTCATCCAACAAAGTATGTTACAATTTACATATACATATACACATACACATATAAAACAAGAGAGCAATAAGAATATGTAGTACATTAGAAAAAATTAATACAATATCAGAGATATCATATTTCTTTAAAAGAGCACCCCCTCAAGAGTGCCCCTTAAATGAGTGCCTCCCCTGACAAATGCTTTTTTAATCTGTTTGCAATGATTTTGTACCATCTGTATTACTATAAAATAGTTCATCCTGCTGCTCCTTCAAAAAGTGTCATTCTATGTTTAGTGGATTTTCTTCGGAGAGTTACATTTTCATGCCATTACCATATAGCTCAATTGCATCTTGATATCATACTGTTAG
Organism: Mastigias papua; assembly: GCA_964019165.1. NCBI lineage: Eukaryota > Metazoa > Cnidaria > Scyphozoa > Rhizostomeae > Mastigiidae > Mastigias > Mastigias papua. The sequence goes on along the minus strand of OZ025278.1, from coordinate 15,738,777 downwards.
TTCTGCATAACCTGTGATGTATGTATTATCTTTGCTCATTAAATACTTGTTACTGAAAGTTGTTATGGTAATAGTCACTCAATTCAAAATAATGTAATTTACAGTTGCGCTGAATGAAGTCATTAAATGTCATCGCTATACAGGTACTAGGGGTAAAATCTATGGGCATAGCTCCCCATTTCATATAATTTCATTGTGTGAGAAAATCACTTATACCTGGAAGCTCTTTGATCACTGACTATGCTTGCAAAGGTTGAAAACACTGGGTTCCAAGATGGATGGAAAAGTTTTTGGTGGGGTTTTCACTGGATTGAGCAAAGAAAATGGAAATAAATTTGAACCTTGATAAGTTAAACACCATCATCAAAGATCAACTATTACACAAAGCATTGCACAGAAAAAGAGTGGCAATCTGCCATCAACCTACCATCAACAATCAAAGTTATCACATTTTCCTAATAGTATGAAAAGCTACAAAGGAATTTTACACACATTGTTATGGGATGTGAGAAAGTGTCACGAGACAGGGATAAGAAAGGCCATGGAAGGAATAGGAAATGTCTTCATCTCATATAAACTAAAAATATATAACTGTATAGAAGCCATTCTATGCAATGCAACAAGGTATTACTGGAACACCTAAATTACCATGGAGGTATCTCTGCAGAAACAACTATGAATGAACATTTTCAAAGGAGCAATACTACCTTAGTAGAGTATAAGAGTGTGTACAATCAGACCTGTTGTGAGGGGTACAGGTGGGGCAGATTGCCCTGGCCCCCCGGCCTGAGAGGGGCCCCAACAGCTATTGAATGATCCCTTCGTGCGATTAAACGTCATTACGACGTCATCACGGGCCCCAATTTTCATTTGTCCTCAGCCTCATACAAGCTCCCAACGGCCCTGTGTACAAGATACACTGGTAATTGGTAGGAAGTGCTGGCAGCATGTGCAGGCAGCATGCGCAGGCAGGAAGTGCAGGTAGCATGTGCAGGCAGCAAGTGCAGGATGCAAATACAAACGGTGAGGCCACTATTATATTGATAAAGCAGGAATAGCCAAATTTTCCTAGAAACTGTTTTAGCCAGCACACTTTAGAGCACACAACATTATCCGAAAAGCTCTCAGTAATTCGTCCGTTACATGACTACATTTTAACTTACTTTTCTCAATTGTACCAAAACAAAATGTTCAAATGCTCGACATATAGAGAACGTGCATGAGTGCATGATACTCAGCTAAAGCCCTAAAATAGCCAACCAGTTTACAAAAGTGGATTAGTACAATAAACAGGCCTGAAACAATAATTAAACGCATAAACTATTTGATAAAAAACAAGCAAATGCTAACTGGGATCCTGTGCTCCAGCTTCGTCAAACAAACCTACCGCCGGTGTATGGATGAAAAAATACCCATACTCACGAGGTTGGAAAGGGCTATCAGCATATATCAATATAACATACCCAGTAGAAATACAGGCTTCAGTAAAAGTACCCCCAAAGCAAGTTTGCTGGCTTTGACTTGTGACTTGGCCGGCTTCTAACTTCCGGTGTGTACTGGCGCTTGGTACAGTCACAGAATAGTGGTGCGGGTCACTGATATGGGCTCTCACTTTACTCCATGTAAACTTCCTTAGATTTGCACGAAAGTTTCACTAGGTTCCTAACACTTCCAGTTCAGTTTTCATTTTATGTTTTCAGTTTTCAGTTTTCATTCATTTACTTCCGTAGATTCACTAAGCTGGGTTGGGCCATTTCGGGAAGAGAGTTGTTGAAAGGGATATTTTTCATAGCAACGCCCATCTAAAACTGTAGAAGTGTTTTGTAGAGTGCTCAATTCATTTATTTTTCATTTTCTTTTCTACTTTATGTGGTATGTCTCTAAACACAATTTTGCGATACGACATATTACCGCTTGGGGGGGGGGGGGCATGGCTCCCCAGCCCACTCCCTCGGATCCACACTTTTATACAATCAACCTACAACAATAGAAATTCACTATAGCACGAAAAAGCGGGAACATTGCTTTAGCATACTGACAGCTTTTTCGTCCGACACTCCTCAGAGTATGAAACGTCGGATAGCGACCGAAAGGTGAACCGAAATATATAGCCAGATGCGGGTACACGTGATATGATGAATAATGCGTCTATTTGGCCCTATGAGTGGCCAGTTAGCACCTATTCACCATTGTTTACTTGAAGAGTCCAAGTGAGAGAATGAACTCTTTTTGCTTACAAAAGATTGGGTTTTGAGTTTTAATGGAAACTGATTCCAAAACACCTAAATGAAAGGATGATCTAGCTTGCTCATCCTTTCATTTAGGTGTTTTGGAATCAGTTTACATTCAGACTCAAAAACCCAGTCTTGTGTAAACAAAAAGAATTCATTCTCTCACTTGAACTCTTCAAGTGTTCAGACTATATTCAGATGAATGTTCCATTATCAATTGGCATTCCATAAATCCTTTAAAAGCTTCTTTTCCTAATATATCATATACAAATACTTAATTTTCAACAGTATCTAAATATTTAGTGGCATAATTTGTATAAAATAGAAGTTTGTTTTGCAGTCCATTAGCATGTCTTGGCTCTACTCTACATGCCTTCAAATTAAGAAGTGATTTTGCTAAATCTTCCATTATAGCACCTAAAAGAGAATGAATTCCAAATACTTAACAATTAAAGTACTGCAGGTATATTAAAACCATAATAATCAATGCAAGGAAAATCAATAAAGTTGACAATTTGCACAATAACTCCTCTTACCTGTGCATAAAATTATTTTTTTCTTTGACAAATATGTCATTGAGAGAGCCATTTTACTTAAACACTCTTCAGAAAGGAATGGTGGATCTGCAATGACTATATCAAACTGCTCCTTAAGTTCTGAGGCTAGCTTCAGTGGCTCATTATAGTCATAGAACATAAAGTCTTTTCCAAAGACTTTGAATCTTTCATCAAATTCAAGACACAGCACATCACATGTATCAGGTTTCAACTCTTTAATCTTCCTGTAAGCTGTTGGAGCACTAATGCAAGCAATCCTGCAAAGCACAAGCAATATTGTACAACAAATACTCCTTCCAAAACCTCTTATCATGAAGACAGGTTGCACTAAACCACTGACTAAACAGTTAATATTTGACAACTCAAAGTGTCATGAGAAATTGGCTTGAGTTATCAAATGTTTATGTTACCTTAAAGTACTTCCATGGGAAACATAACCAATGAGAACAGAAAATTCATGTGTCTAAATTACAATTTAGAAAAATGAAAATATATCAGATTTATACAAGCTATTGATCTGCAGACCAGAGTCATACTACACAAAATTTAATACTTGATGGGATACAACTAAAATGTACAAAGATGCTAAGATTGATCAATTGATATCAACTAAGATTGAGAACAAAGTGCTTCACCAGGTACAATAGAGCAGAAGTGCCTGAATATGTCCTTGATACTATTATTTGCACTATAAGATCTTCTGTAAAAGGGGAGTATAGAAATCCCAGACTTCATGAAGAGATTAAGGTTATTGACGTAAATTACTACCTCCCATCATAGCCTGCAGCATCAATTGCTTCTTTTGCTAGAATTTCTGCTGTCATATCATCATACCAGAATTGGCTAAGCTCCTAAAGACAATTGGACACAATGCAATGAGCTACAAACATCAATGCTAAAAAGATGAGTGGGAAGGGGAGCAAAGAGAGCAAGAAATATTTCACTCAGTTCTAAAACATCTTCAACAATGATATTTCAGAACCAGAACAATGAGAAAAAGAATCATGATGTTCTAATAAACTTCACAAAGAAAATATTACAACACATCAATTTATTGACTAACCTGCATCAGTAAGTTACATAACTTACTGATATTTTTGACGTAGACATCTAGGACTTATCATCAGTATGAATCATAGCTGTTTGAGGCCTAATATCTAAAGAGAAGAGAGCCCTCCCCTGAGTAGACATAGAGTAAAGCATGTGAAATACCCAATTTTCCGCAACTGAGAAATCTTTCCCATCGACTGGCAGTTGCTGGTCATCACAAATTATGCTCTCTTGTTCTGCTTGTTCATGAAGGAACTCTTGAAGAGCAGCAAGCGTATCTGCCGATAAAGTTGTCTCTTCGTAATCTGAATCTGCCATAAATATACTGCTGCACTGAATTACTTGAGCAGCTTTCTAAAAAGGGACACGAGACACCTTGATATGACCATCCGGTTTCATTTTGACAAAAAGCAACAGAAAAATCACCAGCCTACACTAGGAACCATGAGCTTGTGCGTAGATGCTATGCCAACCGTCGTCGTTTGATGAAAACAAAGTTAGCTAAATATGTTCAAATGCCAGACAAAAGGGACCCTGAGGGTTCCCTATAACAACGAAAAAACAAATTGCTAGTTAAGAAAATCTGAAGCATCTAGGTAATGTAAGATAGTAAATATAGTAGATATAGGTATATCTGGCGCTATTGCAGAATCGTACCTCTCCTAGAAATAGACGTCCTACCGCAACATACCATACACCATTGGACAGCTCTCGGTGAGTAGATTACGATGATACCCTCATTTACCCCATAGCTCAAATTTTCGAGGAGTTATCTGCAATAGCGCCAGTATATTTATAGTATATATGCATACACTAGTATAAATATAAGTATGAGAACATAAAGATTGACGATAAGGTCAATATTACAATTTACCAACATGGGTGTTCTTACGAGTTCATGACTTGTCAATTCCATTTGGAATCGAGGCAGGTTATGTCTTAGATAAGAGGCATACAGAAACAATATCTTGGTGTACGAACGTTCAATACTAATGAAATCAAATAGTGAAGAATACTCAAAATGACATACTGGTATTTTGTTCCTGAGCCTTTAGTGAACCATTGGCATAGATAGAGCCTCCTATTCGATATTGGGATTTTAGACTCGTCTTACTCTTGCGGTAGCCTCACATTCAGTGTTTCCATGACTACGTATATTTATCCATCTGCTCTTTTTGTACTGTAGAAGTGGGAAGAGAGCAAGCGTTCAAGATAAAACAATGGCAGAGCCAAAGGTATTGTTTAGAAGTTTTCTTTTTTAATTTCTCATTAGTTTGTAGTACTGAACTGAGACAGTTCAAAGTAGCAATGTTTGGTTCAAGCCTTGATTTACTGTCGTCGTCATAATACAATAATATAAAATTCAAGTTCATTTCATTTTAAAATTCCAAAACATTTACAAATTCCTTTCAATTAACACTACAATAACATCATAAACAACAAACATAAAGTAATAGTTTACAATAAAGTTAAACATAAACACAAAGCAAGGATGATAATAACAAAATGTTATAACAATATACAAAGAGACCTAAACTAATTAATTAATTTAAAGGGAATTTGCAAGTATGAAATTTCTTATGGAGGAGCTCCCTCAATAGTTATACTGATCGAGGAGAGAGCACCCCCTGTACTAAAAGCCTATTGTTTTACTAATGTACCACCTTTACTTCATCTGAAGTTTGCAGAAATGTTTGAAGATATTTTTAAACTTGGTATTAATTATCTTTCCTTTCATGGTGTTTTGAACACGATTTGTTTTGTCATGTAAGTTTGAACTAGCATCACATAAGCATGATGAAGCATATTGACCTACCACATAAGCATAAGGGAAAAGTCGAGGTTGAATGACAATTTTTGACAGGAATTGTGTGTGATGAAATTGCGCATTATTAGTTATGACTACAATGCCACTTTCTTATTTGTAACTTGGATCAGAACCAGACCTCAGAGCTCCTTAAAACATCTTAATTCTCATTAGGAGAGGTTCCAACACTCTCTACTAAGAAACCTGCACATTTTAGCAAAGCAAATATGTTAGTAGTAACTGGTGAATCAATCCCTGTTTACAATAACATGATGCTGCTAAATTTACCAAGACCAATGTTGGTACGAGAACATACATACTTAATAGTTAATGATGTTAGAAGTACTTTGTATGTTTTTTTATGTTTTCTGTTTACCTTGTCATTTAAAGGTGTGTTCTCAAGAACATATGAAAAGAAGCACACTTAACATAGATGAAGCAAAACCTGCAAGAAACTGGAGGCACCTTAGTAAAAGAGAAGTTCAGAAATTGCACCCCCATGAGAAAAGTAGATACTTGGCTGTGAGTATTATATTGCATTTGTGCATTATGGGATATATGACCATAGCTATTAGGAGTTACTTTATAGACTATTTGTATCAACTCTCAAGTTAGGGAAGCATGACATAATTGTACTGACTTCATTTTAGTTATGGAAGATTGCCTTGTCCTGGAAAAAACCTCTCATATGGAGAGAACTAACAACTAAAATCTGATTGCAGAATTATGAATTGAACCTTTTTATGAAACTTGCATCCTCATAGTCATTGATAATTGTGCATGGATAATTGTGCATTTAAGGCTGTCAAGTTAGGATACTATGTCATATATTACCATTGCTTATAATATTAACATTAGCTATAAGGTATGATTGATAGTGCCTAAACTCACAGTTTGCTTATATTTAGGTGAAGCAAAATGAGTACCAAAGAGTGCCTGAAATTCACTACTTCATATCACCATCCTGCATTAAACAGGTGTAAAGCTAAGACCATTAGCTTGAGGATGATTATATTTCGTCCTCTCAGAAACTTTTTCTGCACATAATTATGGAAGATTGTCTATAATTTGGCAATAATTTATGACAATATTTATTCTTTATAGTATGAATGCCCTTCAAAAGAAGCTCAGCATGGTATTAATGCAAGTAGAAAGCGGATTGCTGAAGTTAAACAAGAAATGAAAAGGTCAATGCATGTACTCTTCTGACTTTGAGATCAATGTTAATTGCAACAGTTTTTTTCCATCCTAGATATGCATTATGAAGTCAATTTTGTGTCAATAGCAAAGAGGAGGATCCTAAAATCTATTTTCACTGCCTCCATATTTCCTTTCTTCTTGGCTTCTTTAGAATGTAAAAATTCTCTTGTCAGAAGTCTGAAAATACTTAGAATACAGTTAGCTACAGTTTGCCTTTTCTCTGAAATTGCCCCATTCTTTCATTTATTCTACCTAGTCTAAGTAGTTTGAGAGATAGTGCCACTGAAATGTTTAAAGAATTACACTGGCTACCTATCAGGTATAGGATCTTGTACAAACTTTCATTACTAGTGTTTAAGTGCATGAACAATATTGGTCCGGCTTATTTAAGGAATTATTAATCAATAAAAAAGCTCCCAGAATGCTTCGATTGGCAGAGCTATCCCTACTAGTTATCCCAGGAGTTAGAACTGAGACTTTTGGCAAGAGAGCATTTGAATATGCTGCACCTCACACATGGAACTCTTTGCCTCTCCACATCAGACAATCTAAGGACATAAATGTTTTTCAGAGGGCACTGAAAACTCAATTTTTTGAACAGGCATTTAAATTTTAAGTATCTTTTCCATTATAAACACTGTAATTTTTAGAAACTTTATTGTAATTGTAAGTTATTTCGATTTGATGCAATTCTTTACTTTTATTACTTGTACATATAAATTTTATGTGCTGCAGAGTATTGTATAATATAGGGGGGCATTATAAAATCAATTATGTTATTATGTTATTAAGTGATCTTAGAAATCATGGACAATGAATCTATAAATTTTCCTCTTTGTGGACATTAGAATGAATTGTAAAAGCTGTAAGGTATGCCCCCAACTTTGCAGGGCATATTTCTTACTGAAACATACCCAAGCAGGCTAACTGATAGCTAGAGAGTATAGTCTTCCATCTCATAACTAACCCATGAACAGATCTGGTTTATATATTTGTGACAATTTGCTTGTTTGCATATTATTTCATAAAATTTTCGCTACAGAAGTACAGATGTTGAGCTCTCTAAAACTTTTCAGTAACCATGTACTTGTGATCTTGTAGATTGTATGCACCACCATCTTCACAAGAGCTGGCAGAGTCTCACAGACATGAGCAGCTCATTGGACAGTTAAAGTAAGCATTAAACTACAGTATGTATCTTGGTCAAGACAATCATTGTCAACTCAGTGTGGGTCCTCACTCCGACATAATGCTATTCATTTAACTTAGAGTCAAGGGGATGCTTTTTTAGCCATTCTAGAAAGCAAAGTTTACAACATATTTCATCCTATGAGACCCAGCCATGATTGGTGGTTCTTTGTCACTAAACAGATCTATTAGCTCTCCCAGGTATACACTCGTTTTGCTATCCCTGAAACTTGCCTTCTCAAAACTATGATTGAAAAGCTTGCAACAAAACAGTGCCCCCAAACACTTCCAAACTATTTTGAAAGGTGAGATATAACAGATCAAATTGCTTCTGTCAGCCATACCCTTTGAAGCAACTTTATGGCTGTGCCCATATGGCCCTCCTCCAATGCTCTATTCTAGATATGCCACTGCATGAAAGCTTGCTTATCCTTGGGGACCTTCCTACCTTGTATTCTCAAACATCATCTATCCATCTCAAGCTTTTTTAACTGTATTGCATCACCTTTAATTAATTCACTTTTAACTGAACCTTATCTATGTTTTTTAGCTTATTGTGATCTTTGAATTCAATCTACTCTCTCCCACTATCCCCTATTTTATCATATTTATTTTGTTCATTTCTTTCATATATATATAAACATACTATTTATTCTCTTTAAGTTATTTATTTATTTAAAACTTAATGATTTATGGCAAAACTTAGTCAAGACAATCATATTAATCTATCGATGAAGCAAAATGTTTGTATGCATAAGTTATTCATAGTTTATCCATAGCCATAGACTTTCACCAATTTTTGCCAATTTTGCACTGACTAAGTTTATTTGCTCAGTTGTAAGAGGACTTATTAAGTATATTTAACATATAAGTAATTTATTGGTGATATATAGTTGTTAGTAGCAAATCAATTGTCTGATTAGTTCAATATTGAATCGTAATGTTGGAACTTTGGTCAGCTATTCGATATTTTGTCATATTTACTTAATTTCTGTTTTAGAGCTGCAGAGGCAAGAAATCGAGCTAGGTTGCTGAGACTTAGATATGAAAAAAATCGGGTAGGTTTGTTTTTGTTTTATTGAAGGTATTATTTATTGTTACCTTTACTTGTTGCTGAATTTTGCTGTGTGTAGATGTGCCATTTTTCCACGTATTATAGGTTTTATTCAAGGAAGCATCTGATAAGTGGTAGCATTGATTTGTTCGTCTGTTCCTTTGTAAAGGAAAGTGCTGTTCTTTTTGAGAAATATTGTGATGTTACTTCAGAGTCCATTCCACGTGCAAACGATATTAAAGAGCGAGCTGTGTTTGTTTTTAGAATTATATTGGTTTTAGAATTATGAAATAAATGAACGTGAACTTGAGCTTGAGCTAGCAGACTGTTGAACATGCTACCGCTGAACGCAGTAGTGAAGCTGGAGAACATGTGCTGTCCAATGAAACTACATAGGAAGAAAAGGGATGCATTTTATACAAGAGACGTTAACAACAGTTTTCTTAGAATTTTAACATAGAATTATGAATGCATGTTATACATTGGAAATATGGTGTGAAATGTTGCCCGAAGCTTCTTGAGCAAGTAACAAGTGTAACGATGATTTAATCAGCTGAGATAATCCGGCAAATCAAATGTTAAATGTTTTCAGGGTTTTAGGAGCATTGGTTGATAAAATTCATGTGTCTGGATAGACTAGCTGAGAGAATTAAATGGGAAGAGTTAAGAAGTTATAGAATAGATGAATAGCGATAAAGCGAAATTAATGTAGGAAATAACAATTGCTGATAAGAAGATACGGCATTGATCAAAAATAAGATGAAAAAATTCAAAACCAGGAGAGAGATAGTGTTACCGAACAACAATATGAATTCCTGTCAAACCAGCATATCCATCAAGTATGAGCAATAAATCAATATTCAATTCTATTCAATTGTATTCCGCTAATGCAATGTACACTGCTATTTTGTGTCCATTTTTGACCAAGCACGGTGCTTTTTAAGGCTGAAGAAGTTGGTCACCTGGTATCTTGCCAACCAACTGCAATAAAGGCAATGCGTTTACAAACACTGCTACCCTCGTACCAAAAAAAGATACAAGTTAGAGATATGTTAGGAAAAGATGAGGTAACTTGTCTTCAAGCATATTTATTGTTTCTTGTGAGCACATGATCACTGTTTATTATCTAAAGTGTAGTTTCTTATATCAATGGTCTTTTTATGGTTAAGTTTGCCCTACTTGCAATTAGTTACTTGTTAGAGAGCATTTCATGATTGTCATATGCTACAGAGCTGCTATGAACAATATAACTTGTCGAGCTTAACCACGACAAAATCACTTTTCTCGTTGCATCTATTTTCATAAACCATTGTACAAACAGGTAAGTGAATCCTTTGAGTGTGTGAGTAGCACAAGCTTTATTCAGGATTCAATACTGACTGCAGAATCTTTATACGGTATACTTCTTTTTTTCCTTTTATCAAAACTTGTATTTCCTGCATTCTTTTACTTTAGTGTTTATTATCTTTATTTGACATCCTGCTCTGTTGTCAACTTATTTGATTCATAGTAAAAGGTTTATGGTCTTCATATTGGTTGCATACTAAAAACCCGCATGCAAGAGCCTTCATCTATTAAAAACCTGCAGCTTGAAATTGCCCAATTTAACTTCATTTACTCACAACCAGTTAAGCTTGACATTCGAATCAGGTTGCTATAAAAGGTTTCATTCTTTATCCATTGAAATTTTTACCCTGTTTTCAAATCAATTTCTTTCATGGTTGCTCCGAAAGCATTGCATACATAATTGTGACAGGCAAGGTCTGCAGAGATAAGATCAGTGTTAAGAACCCGCCACCTTGATTACTGGAACTATCTCGATGCATAAAAACATAAAATGGCTCATTTCAAGATTCTAGGTTTTTATGCGAGGGTTTTGTCGTAATTTGATTGGAAGAGCCAGTGTAGTAGACTACAAAGTATATATTATGGATAGTTGGCAAGGGACGATTCACAAAGAAATTTCATACGTCACGCTGTTTGTTGCAAGAGTTTTAGAAACAACGTTATCGCTCATTATTGTAAGAATGCCAAAGTCATGGGTACCAAGTAGACTGCTACAATTGGGCGTGTTTTGACGTATTCAAGGCCCCAATTGCATGAAATATTAAGTGAGATCGGCGTTTGTTTCGGGTTGATAGTTAAGACTTTCCTTCCTCTACATTTAGTCCAAATGGCAAAACCTATAGCTGGTGTCGACTTAACGGAACACTTTCCATTTCCTGGTAATGCAAATGGAAAAAGATAAAATACGTCATAGCAGTGTTAGAACTCAATTGAATTGTTAGACATCTAGCACTTTCCATTCCGGACACTAATTTGTTGCTATTTTCTTCCAGAGAATGCGGGTGGAGACACTATTGGCAGATGAAATCGGACTTGAAACTGGAAGGATTCTGAAATAAATGCTTATTATCATTTAGTTTGAATTTCACTTTTGATTAATTGTATTGTAAATATTTATTTGAAATCAATTAAATTCCCATTTCAATATATTACGAAACAAAAATCGTTCAGTGCCAAACCCTGTTGTCTCAAAATAAAGCTAGAATTATTAGTCAATGAGCTAGCAACTTTGATTGCAAACATCGTTCAAATTTGAATTAACCGATATTAGGTTAATTGGTCTAATTGTGTACTGTTTGCTATCATAAGTCAGCTTCTCTGTCAATCACAGGTTATTAGATTATAATTTATCCAAGGATTTGCCAACTCCATGTCCCAAGTGTAGCCACGTTGAAAGCTAGCCTTCTCTGTTTGCGACAGTTTATATTGCAGGTATGAGTAGTCATGTGTTTTGTGATGCTACCCTCGATCACTCTAATGTCTAAATATTTAGACTTAAACCTTAAGAAGATCTAGCGGACTCCAAACGCAACGAAACTATGACGTGCAGCCTTCGCATGGCATCTTTGTAACACTGCCATTACTACTGGGTCATTTGCCCAGTAGACCTCTCTGGCCCATCAAAGCAGCAACTTTTAAAGTTTTTTCCTTTCATAGTTTGAGTCATTTTTCAACAAATATGATTATTCTTCCAAAAAATGTGAAAGATCAGTCTGTCAGTGGACTGAGCACAAGAGCAGGGCCTATTGGAAAGCTTCCGAAAGGACATATAGACTGAATTTTGATGTGAATGGAATGGCGTCCTGATATGGGCTTGGCCTACTAGTCAAATATCCTTCAAGGATGCCCCAAATCAACCTGGACAGACATGTCCATCCAGTAGAGCAGAAATTACAGCTCAAGACAGATGCTCAAGTGTCATAGCATTTTCCTTATCTGTGTAAGCTTCGTTTTGAATAGCTTAAAACGCACTCCAAGTATCTAATCTCAAACAAGCCTGCATGAATACGCGTTTTTGTAGGAAAGTGGTAT
>OZ025278.1:15003812-15058812 GCA_964019165.1 Mastigias papua | reverse complement strand
TCATGAAGCATGTTCTAAAATAATATCACTTGATTTTGGTTTTATTTTGTTTAGATGTAATCTATATTTGTTTATTTGCTAAATATATTTATAGGATTGTAGCTTCAGTAAATATAGGTAATAGTAGTTATTCCTGTCAGATTCTTGTTCGTTGAGTTTCTTATGTGTTTTCTGTAGCTACGATTTTTTTTAGAAAATCCTGTCCGTTACTTTATCGTAAATTCTAAATGTGTTTGCAGTATGCCTTTTCTACGAGAAGTCTTTTTGAGTTATGACAATGGTAGTTATTCCTGGATAAGCATGACAAAAATGAGTTTGTGTGTTTGTCTTTACAGCGTTGTAGTTTCTGATGTAGAGTTTTCAATCTGTACTCTATTCCTCTTCAAATTTCAGTGTTATGTTTCTCGGTGTTATGTTTCAGTGATATGTTTCTCGGTGTCATGCCTGATTTGCTCTAAATCTTTAGATTGCGTTGTTTAACTTCAACCTTGTTTGTGTTTCTCTTCATATGTTGTTTCGGTATTTTGTGCAATCGAATAGCTTTGAGCCATATAGGAATACGTCTAACATCAGCAGAAAGAGAAGGGCTGTCTAGAGAGGGAGGTTAGATCATGTTTATTGTCGCAGATTTAAGGGATGTGTGCTTATGTTTGCAACTTTTGTGAAAGTTATAAAATCGTTCTTCATTGTTTCTGATATATATTTCTGATATTTGCAGAAAGCTACATCTCTGTATGATTTATATCTTGGAAACAACAAAATATCAAATAATCGAGAAATTTTTCACTTAAAGGTAAGACAGTGTGCTTTTGAAGGTACTTAGGTAGTGTGCTAACCAGACGATCACCTTTGGGATATTTCAGACGTGAGCTAGATCGACCTTCGGTTTGAGTCCTAATGGTTGTATGCAAGTCTTTTAAATATGGTGACGTAATGCTTATTGTCCTTGCGTTTTTCACTTTTGAAATTGTTGGCATAGTGATGAAATGCGGAAAGAAACAAGCTATTTCTGGAATATTTTAGATAATATTTTCGATCCGGTAATACCCGATTCTAGGTCTTAATTTATTGATGTATTTGGTGTTTGAGCAAGGTTCCAGTTTGTTCATTGTTCCTTCGTCTAAAGGAGGGAATTTTCTAGCTTGTGAATTACTTGCGTTATCAGTAGATGCATTCGTCACTCCCATTGCTCGAACGTTCTAACTTGCTCTATCTGATTCATCGTTTGTTGCATAGATCTCGCTGAATACCTGAACGTCTAGTTTGAATATGCTATGTTTGAATTTCTATTTTGCTGCAGTGTAAAGTACTATGTTATGTTTCATATCAGAATATCAGCAGTTTATCAATACTGGACCTCGCTGGAAACCCAATAACAAGCGATGCTCCTGATCACAGGCTGTTCACAATTTACCACATTCAGTCACTTCGAGCACTGGACGGCATACCTGTAGACCCGATGGAAGAGGGATTAGCAAAAGATGTTTATGGAGGAAGACTGACTCAAGATTTTGTCGCAGAGAGACTCGGCCACTCGAATTTTGTCGAAGTTTGTGAACTTGATTTACCTAATCAAGGCATCCGCAATATTGATCTTGGAAATGGAGAAGCATTTGGTTATTTGACAAGGTAGATAACTTCACAGTAGACTCTGCTTGTGAATTTCCCATGTAGATATAGGGTAGTCTTAGATATAAAGGTACGAATTAGCAACCTCATCTGAATTTATTCACGAAATGAATTGTAGTAGCTAGCAGTTTTTTTTATTTTTTTGACAAATCGAGCCTCAGTGTTCTCAGAAAATGTGTTCTGATAAAAGGAGAATATATTGCACTCAACAGCACAAATGTAGACATATGATACCATTCGCTGGTTGTTCAATAGTTATTTCGTATTTCTTGTTTTCGAAACCTGTGAGATAATCATCTATATGTTTCTTCAAATTATTCCCATTTGGAAGAATTCTGTTACATGTTTTTGCAATTATACCATTAACTATTTGAAACTGATTTCTTTTCAACAGTGTCAACTTGGAGCATAACAACCTGACGAACTTTGGAGGTCTTATTTACCTCACTAACTTAAAGGTTAGTAGCGGCAAATATCGCTAAATATTTAGATAACATTGATTCTATGTATGTTGTTGTATATTTGTAAGCATATTTATATATCCTATATTTTTTGCTTTAGATTAATTTTTAAAGAATCATTCAGCAATCTCCAGTTTTAATATTTGTACCAAATTCATGTATTAAGTCAGGAATGTAGATATCAAGATTAGCAACAGTATACATATTGCATTATTTTGCCGCAGGTTCTTTGTCTTAATTATAATCATATTGAAAGTATCACGGGAAGATCAAAGGGGAATCAAGCAGCCAGTAGCCCATTTCATGCAAAGATCGGTGGTGATAGTACTGAGCTCATTTCACCTCTTTTGGATAAACTAGAAGTACTTCATCTTGGGTTAGTCATATTTCAGTTCATCATTCTAATCAGCAGAGATTAAGCTGTAGCAAGCAAGGGGGGGGAGTGTTTTGAGCCAATCAGCTTATTTGTTTATACTCTCATTTGCATATCAATAGAAACAAAGAACGAGTCGTAGGGCTTTCGCTGTATAAAACAACACATCCCACAAAAAGCTGGTGTTGCCAAACTTTGTCACTGATAAAAGTATTTTTTCTATATGAACTTAATCAGTTATAGCATTTTTAACTGATATTGCTGCCAATCAGTTCTATAGACCAAGTGCTAAAGAAAACACATTTATTTGCGTGTTACTAAGACATAAGCTAACAGATATAAGTCAACTTAAGAATTCTGGTTAATTCGTTCTTAATTTTCACGGGTAAAATGTTTTTTAAAGATGCTTTATTTTTGAAGGTTTAATGGGATTAACAATTTGTCGTCCCTTCAACTGGGAAGGCTACGAAACATCAAAACTCTCTTCCTCCAAGGTTTGATTATTCAAAATGTTGTCTTGTTCATTTTTAATATCCATGACTTGTAGAATCACATTTTGCAATAAGATCATTGTGTGGAATGACTGAAATTTTTAGAAATTGTCTCTGTTTTACAGGTAACGATATTTCAAAAGTGGAAGCAATCGGAGGCCTCACTGAACTTAGAGAATTGGTGCTTGACAAGAATAAGATTAAGGTACTTTAAGAAGAACCAAACTATTCCTGATATGATTCTTCATCGCTACTCTCATCCTGTAAAACACTTTCATGGCTTCAGCAGGTTTTTGTCTCTTTGCTTATCATGTTCTCCATGTCAGGAGTTGTATGCCTAGTTTTTATGTTAATTGTGGAAACAGTTCCTCAGTGCCATTGAGGTTTCCATAATTTGCCATAGCCTCCTATCCATTGCTGTATTTATTAGCTTTAAATGCGTGTGACCGAAGTAAATTTTACATCATTTGTCGATTTCTTTTCGTACATATATAAAGTATGTAGATAACAGGTTAAAAATGATATGTCCTGTGTTGTCATAGAAGTATTAGGAAACTCCATTGAACCTATGATCTTGAAGTCCATGAAATATCGATAGCAGCAGAGGATGAGAATTTATGTGACTATTTAACTGTTTCACTATTAGTTTTATGAGGTTTCCCTGAAGCATTATTCAGGATGCCATTCTTAGTCAGTATAGTTTATTGTAGAGTTTTTCAGAAGGTTCATTCGTTGGTCAATGGAAACTGGCTGAACTTCACTGTGAAGAGAACAGGTAGTTTGTCGAAATCCAATTGTATTATAGCTTAGAAAACCATGCCTAGCTAAAATCAACAAAGTTTAGTTTGATTTCTATCTGATTTAATCGATTTAGTGATTCTTTTATTTGTTTTTATTTTTTTTTGCATATAGTTATTATTTTTATTTATTACCAAGTGTTATTACACCTATTATGCATTTAATGTTAGTAGTGGTTACTTGTTATCATGTCTAATATTTTTACCTATTTTCAATGAGACATTTGTATATTGATGAGAAATTCGCACTCATATTTCATTGATTGTTGCTAGTATTATTATTATCTGCTAATTTGTACTTTCTTTTATTGATATTTTCTAATACTTATTTATTATCTTTATTATTTGCCTATTGTCAATGACAAAGTTCAATAACCCATTGCAGACTAAGGGAACTGTCAAATATGGAGCACTTGGTTAATCTTCAGCGATTATATATTGGTCTGAACAGAATCCAGGTACCTATTTTGTCAATTCATGTGAACTTCGCCTTGCAATATAAAGATCTTTTTAAGTTCATTTTGTTGATTGATTTTGATGATGATTTGATAAGAGAGCGTAACAGAACATAGGAATGTGCAAGATACTTCAAGATGTATGATTTGCTGTTTGAAATTGATAATAACATCAGTTTGTCTTACTGACTCTGACGTATCGTCCTCATAATTATAGGAAGGTGGTGAAATTGAAAAGTTGGAACGACTTCCAAACCTTATTGAATTATCACTGATTGGAAACCCAGTACGTATGGATGTATCTTTCATACAGTCTTGCACCATGATCAAATATCTCTTCCTCTCAATTCTCGTCAGCAGTTGGTAAAATTTTGTCAACAATATAGAACGAGTTTGTAGGTGGCAAAGGTAAAATTGAGTACTTCATGCAGTCAACTCTATGAGATCTTCAATTGTAACTGAAGACTTAAGTCATTGTAGTAGATTCTCTGCGATGTTTTTGTAATTTCATGAATATCCTCTCATTAAGTGTGGTTTCTCGTGAGTTTTCTGTCATTTTGCTCTTTCTCTATTTCGTATATAGCAATTACTTGCGATTAATTCCTGTCATTCACCTTCGTAAAAATATGAAATCACCATTTCAGTGGAGCCATTTTGACTTCCTGTATAAGCCATTCTTCCGTCACTGCAGTCCATCTATTGGTTAATCTGCTGCATTATCTAATCTATATTATAATCCATTTGTCATAGGTTTCACGTCGTTTGATGCATAGACCTATGTTGGTTTTCCGACACCCAAACCTACTTAGTATTGATGGCATCCAGGTTACTAATGAAGAAAGGACAAAAGCAGAGTTATACTTCTTGGAGCAACAGGTTTCTTTTTCAAAACTCTTCATTTCCACTTCTTCCTTCTTGATTCCATTTGTTGTACACATGTCCCTTGCATCCAAGAGATGTTTTTAGAAGTCATCAAAAAGTTGTATTGTTTAGAGTTCATGTATCCAAGCATCTATCCAATAAAAGTCTTGTAAGTTTGTATATTATAGTTAATTTGCATTTGAGAAAGCTTCTCAGTGTAGTTGACATCGAATATTCATAAATAAATTGCTATGTTTTTTAAAGGGTGGAGTTCACTTACTTCAAACTTTAGCAGGGGCAGCAAATCTCTCCTTACCTGGGATAAATGTTAATCCGTCCAAATCAACAATTCAAGTGCCTCTTAAGGTTTGTATATTATGTGTTTTAAGCTTCAATTCATTGAAAGTTAATTCATCAAAGAAAAGTTTATGTCATGAAGTGAGATAACCCCACTCAATTCAAGGCTGCATGAACTGTTGATATGTGGATGGAGTGCATTCACCTTATACACGCTGATGATGGGTCTCTGTAAAATCCAATATGTTTTTATAATTTTATCGGTTTGGTCTTTCTCTTAAACTGTATCGTCTTTGTAGAAGGATTTTCTACTTAATATTTACCGAAATGTCTTTATAATACAGTCTACATGAATGTTACTGGTCAGAAAATGACATTGCTTATCTTCGTCTTCATCCTCTGATTTATTATCAAGCTTCTCTTTCCATCTGATGTTGATATTTGTTTTGTTCAAGGCTTATGCTCAATTCATTTTACAGAAAGGTTTCTGTATTTTTGCTTTTTGAAATTTAGAAGCCCATTTACGTAAAATTTGCACTTTAAATACCTTGTACCCTAGCGCCTGCCTCACATTCGGTCCATAATGATGTTTTTCAGGTAGCTCATGTTCACCTCAGTGGCAACAACCCGGACTTCTCTTACCAGCCTGGCCAGCGTATCCAGGGCTTAGATTCATCACCGCCGCCATTTTCTAATGATTATCAAGATTCAACAAAGCGTATGTGGTGTTTGAATTTTCTTCTTTTAGCTAACAGCTGCTTGCTTCTCATCTCTCATCTCTCGTCTCATCTCTCATGTGTTTTTAGATATTCAAATAAATATTCCTTTCCAGATTCTCTCATTGAATAGCTTCTTACGTACATGCCAAAGATAGCACGTCAAATATTCATAAGCGATTTTAGAATATCACGACGTCGATGGAATAAAATCAAATTCATTCGATTTTATTCCACCCATCTTTATTGTCTTATTACTTATCATTTATCTTATCTTTTGGAATGGGGATAATTTAGGCATGATATTAAAAGTAAAGAACTATACGGTATATTTGCTCTTGTAAACAGGTCAAAAAAGTGGCCCCAGAAACCAATCGAAAGATAATCGAAAATCTGATACCAATCGGGACATTAGCAGTTATGATGGAATGAGGTAATCTTTTTATAGCATACATCTTGGATGAACACGACATGTCTCAGATTGGTTCAGTTTTATTTCTGAACTGTAGAAGTAGTAGGGGTCTTTGCAGCATGGTATTGGGTAAATATCAGGCGTTTCACATGGCAACATCACCGCGACTAGATTGTGCCTGTTGCAAAATTGTGTTGTGACAGATTGCTTGTAGATTATGAGAAAATCAGAGATGCTACTCCAATCTTGACTATACCGGGGTTATCAAGAAATAGTCCAAGGTGCCACTTTGGTTCTTAGCGTCTACCATTAGGAGAGCATGGAAATTAAGCACGCATTGTTACCAGCAGGCCAGCCACCTGCTTTATAAGTCATTTTTCTTGTATGAATGTACTGTTCAAGGGATAAGAAAGTGAACACACACACATATCGCTTTTTAGCCTCGTTCATATTGATTACACATGAGCTCAATCAGCCTGTATTGTAGCAGAGCACGTATATTTCAATACTTCATAGCAGATTTGATGTCAAGTTTCTTTCACTTTGTATAAGAGCTTCCTTTCTCATACCTTAACCATATATCTTCTAATGTGAAATTGTATTAGGAAATAGCCTTGAATCTCCGCTACGAAATAAAATAATTTTTATCCATAGCTCTAGAAATCGAGTCTGCGCTTATATGATTTTAAATGGCTACAAGAATATGTAAATCGGTGAAATTAAGAGTTTTAGATTGGCTCTTTGCAGGCGCATAGATTGCAGTTTGCCTCGCAGCTCAGGACGTTTACTCAAAGGTCAGGACGTAGAGCAAGCAGAAGCTTTAACCTGCTTGACCATTGATAAATAACATAACGTTGGTTTCCTTTTCGCTTTTTTAGGTCCATGCAAAAGCGATGAGACGTATGTATGCAGAATGGACAATTTAAACAGAGTAATGCTGTAAGTTGTTTTCAGACACTTAGGTAGTATTTAATATCCGTGTCCATGCTGTAAATATCAAAATTTTTATTATAGTCGCACAATTGTTATTTATTCAACTTCTGTCGCAAATGTAATTTCTTTGATATGAAGTGAAGTAAGATTTCGTTCACTTTTTCCAGTGAATACTTTTGTCTTTTCCTTAGCAAATTCTGCTTCTACGGACTTATCTTGTAACTCGATTTGATCAAGTGCAAGCCCTCAACCTAAGGTAGAGAAATTTATATTTGCAATGCAAGCTGGGAATGTATTGTCCTCGTTTCCAAGCCTCCGTAAATACACTCGTGATTCATTCAGACAATACATTGATCCCATTTGCTATTGAGTAAGCATTGTAATGTTAATTGGATTATGTGATGTATCATCACACCCCTTTTTGATGCTTCAATTGGGGTGCAATTTGTCCCCCATCGTTGTATGAGTTACTGATTGCAAGTACCTGTTGTGCACATTTGCTCGTGAGACAGCCAACTCTCCTTCACAGAGGTCCTAATGTGGCTTCACAATTAGTTCTTGCTTTTAATATTTAAATTAGTATCACATTGTACTTGCTTTACAACAAACCTTACTTAGAGTTTTTAATGTGTTATGATTTCAAAATTTATTGCAAACTGAAGGCCTGCCAGCGTTTGTTTAGGAAAGTGCAAATGGAATCCTCTCACAACGAACTGTTTGACATCATCACATGACGTATCTCTAGCTCACAAGCCATATCCCCATTGGAATAACCTCAATAGATACTTTTATTTGCACGAGTCAAATCTACTCATAAAATCTACATCAGACTCTAAGAAACATCTCAAACCTTGCTGTCTTAAAAAAATTGTGGCACTCGATATGGGATTTTGGGTTTGATTTGATGAGCAAAAGAGACTGCTATGGTCTGACACGCCAAATTTTTATTTTTATGAGTAAAGAGCTTTCCAAAAGGAGCTTTGGGTTTGGTAAAGAGAGTTTCTCCTGAAATCATACAGCCATTGTATGAATGTAAGTGCATTCTGCATTGAAATTTAGACAACTTGCTGAGAATCCTACCTTAAAAAAGTTAATCTCAAAAGTTGACTAGAGATGAAACGATCATCACCTTTAAGTCCAATGACAAATGTGCTCCAACCCCCGAAGGGAATCTGTGAATTTGATCGTTTTAAGCATCTCAGCGTGTTGGCATTTTTCATAATTTGTCTTCGACCGTTGGTAATTATATCACGTGGGTTTTTCTGGTGGTTATTTATGAATAATGTCTGCTATTTACCCATAATTCCTCAGATCAGAAATCAGTTTGAATTATTCTTAAAGATTTTTGTGATAGGCATATCTTACCCTGAATGCAAGCGAACCTTCTAGTTGTGAATACCCTGAATCCACGCGTATGATGCATGTACCCCAAATGAATGGAAACACTACCTGCATGCAATTTTTATTAGCTGGTCTCCCGGTGTCTGTTTGATTTGATATCTGAAATTCGTCAGGGCATGAACTGCTCGCTGTTTGCATAGATATCGTGCATGGGGGTCACTCATCTTCCTGAAAGCAAAGTTGGCCAACGTGTCTGTCATATCACAAAATATAAGATAGAAGTATAAAATGTAAAATACAAAATATAAAATAGAAGATATTGCAGTTATGGAGAGCTTAAGGGACACAGCCCCTTAGTTATTTTATTTGTACTGTTTTGGGGGCTCTAGCCCCCAGTCATTTACCAGACTTTGCATTTTTTACTTCGTTTACAATTTTATATTTAATTATATCTACGATTAGTTCTATCAAGCTTACTTATATCTAACAATGATATATGCCAGCTTACAAGGTTGTATTTTTACAGTCAATGATGGGCTTTACTGTTAGAAGTAAGTATATACTGTGTCCAATGACATCTATGGGTTTCTCCCTGGGATCATCCTCTGGGGTGTCTCTTCTCTTCAGACCCCAGTATATCTTCTGGCATCGTCTGCTGTCGTACCTAAGTACCCCATCATTCTTCGTAGATGATACCCTGCTGAGTACCTCTCTACTAGAACCCCCCTATTATTAATTTAACTCTACGTCACTGTTTCACTACACTAGTGTAAATGCCTTCTCATTATCCCTACACACATGAGCTTAGCCTTACTACTCGTGATCGTTAAGACATTCAAAGCAACTAGCTATTTCTTAAACGAACGCCAATCAAGCTCATTCCATAAATCGTGGAGCATTTTTCAGGCCACTTTACACATTTGTTGGTACTATTGTGCGCGCGCGCTGTTGCCGATACGCTGACCGTGTATTCCGATTTGTGTTAGATTAAATGTGTTGTCGGATGAAAAGACTGGAAACATAAAAAGAATTTTGATGAAGTAATGGGGTTTTTCTACAGGAAAGTCCGGGCACCCAAAGCATCCTCACCTCCAAGTATACACCCACCGCTATGTGCGTTTACAAACCCCCCATTCCCCATTCCTAGAGACCATTCTACCCCTGCTTGTGCATCTCCTGTCATTCATTAATAACAGATAACGTTTATGACTTGCTGCATGTTCATATTATCGTTGTCATAAATTTTTAATGATCGTTTGGTTGTCTTTTTAGTTCAGATTAGCCTGTGTAGTATAGACGCTGTTTGCTCCAAGTATTGAGGAGCGCGTATGGTAGTATGCCAGGTGAGCAGTGTAGTCAAGTCGCAATGGTCTGTGTTCAGGCTCTTCGGTAAAATCTGTCTTGAAAAAAAATGGGAAGAACTTTCAAGCTACGACTTGCATTTTCGAGAACCATCTTCAGATACATTGGCTTTCTAAATTCAGAAAACGAGTTGTGCAGAAGATCGTTGAAGATAAGTTTACAATAAGTTCGCAAAGTTTGCATTTCACATTGCAATTTTACCGTTTGGATTTCTGAACGATATTTTAACTGCTGCTTATAGAATACAGTATGGGTCAAGGAAAATCTTGCTTCGAGTGTTTTGATAGTCCCGACTTCATCGTTGGCATCAAAACCGGAGATACTAAAGGGGCCGGACTGCACAATTCGGTCTATATTACTTTTATTAATGAAGAAGCAGAAAAATCCAGGGAAGTTCATTTGAACGGGTGCTGTGTTACTGTCTTTAAGAAAGGCCGAACCGACGAATTCAGCGTATCGAAGTTGCCAGGGTTTGGAGAGGTGAAGACGATAATAATTCAGCAACATGAAGAACAAGGTAATGTAGAGTGGTACCTTGATAAAGTTGTTGTCCGACATACCAACGATGAAGCAAACAGTAAGGTGTCCATGTTCCCAATAAACCGTTGGATGAAGCCGAATAAGCAGTTGGCGATATCAATATTTGATAGTTACCTACCACAGTTTGATGAGCATTTCGAACAGAGGAAGACGGAACTCATTTCCAAACAAGTTGCTTATAGATACCACAAATTAAGGGGTCTTCCTGCACAGGTAATTTCTTTTTGATATTTTTATTAATCATCGTCCTAAAGTACGCTTGCAAAAATCAATTCGGGACTTTTGTCACTTGACTTGACAAGAATTCAACGTGGAAATCTTCCTTGTCTGCCCTGGGGTATAACCATCTACTTGATGAAAGGACTCTAGCTGGAAGGTACCCAAAAGGGCAAAGCTCTTGGGACACCCACATCAAGTATATAGGTATTTGGCATCATATGAACCAATTTTAATGGTGAAGAATAGCCCAAGGTAATTTGAGTAAATGACCTTGAAAGTATTCGAACATATGCGTCATCTTTCTTATCCAGATGTTAAACCTGGCTCATTAAGTATCTTTTTGTAGCAACTTTCCCAATTTGAACCCCATTTTACCTGCATTTTTACATTCACGTATGACCCGTTGCCTCTATTAAAGCAGATGAATTCAATTATAGATTCGAATGCTGCCTAGAGAAGAAATTTATAGCAATTATCACAAGGTATATTTCCTATTTTAGTTCATTTTCATTTTTTATTCTTTATACGCGGTAACCCCGTCAGCTAAGGCTGCTTTTTAGGGGATCATGGCAAAAGCTTACACTTTAAACTAGGCTCCTAGTTACTATATCGAAAACAATATTGTTTTACTTAAAACTGTATTATATCACTATTATCTATGTAACCATATTACTATATTATTACTATAAACACTTAATTTCTATAAAATTAAGTCACCTAACTACAAAGCTAAAATAAGGTAGCACTGGAACAAATACAGATCTTTTCTAGAATCGTTTTGCTTTTCTCCTTGAACATTCAAGCATTCTTGAAAATGTTTTCTTGTAAAAAGAGTCATAGTTTTCAGCTGTTTATGATCATGAACACCTTGTATATTCATTTTAAATTTATTATTGGCGGAACTTTAAGCTTCATTTTAAGGGTCTGTTGTTCTAGCAAGGTTGACAGTTTGGACGATACTGTATGGTCAGCAATGTATTTAGTTAGAGATGATCAAAAGACTTAGCTAAATTTTAGGACCCTGTTACGTGTTTTAGAATCAATTGCTCAAAGAAATCCTTTGCGATCTTCTTTACGTGTATATTGATGCGTCTCTGAATTTTTCAGCTACAAAAATGCACTTACAATTTCAGCATTGCATTAAGCAAAGTTAACAACTGCTACCTTTATTGCACAATTCATTGAGTATAGGTCCGCAAAAACAGAATGACTCGATGATCCGTGGAGTGTATAACGCTCCTGCTAGGCCAGTGGTTCTCAACGGGGGCGTTTTGAGATCTAGGGGGCCGCTGGAGATCTTTAGAGTAAAATCATAGGGTCATTGAAATATACAGATTTTTATACGAGCTTCTACAGTATCTACTAAGTATTGAACATGAGAATGTTGGAGCTGAAATGGGGGCGGTCGATCAGTGGGAAACCTGAAAGGGGGTGGTGGCTGAATAAAGGTTGAGAACCACTGTGCTAGGCCTTCATCTATCAGATCAATTGACTATGAATAACAATGCTTTTTCCTCTGGACTTAGAGAGCGTCGATATTCGACATTTTTCACAACTGTCGAAATAGATGATCAAAATTTTGTTCTTTTTATTTCCTTCTACTCCATATTTTGCTTTACTCATTCTTTCTTTTCTAGTTTGATATAAAGGCCAAGAAAGCCCAGTTTTTTAATTCAAATAGAAACATAATATCGGAGCCGCTAGTTTGGGAATCGATTGAAGATTTGCGATCGCTTTTCAAAGAGAAGGGAAAGCTTCCAAGACCATCCGTATGTTATTTGTGACGTGTTTATGATAATTCATTTTCATGGAAATTGCTTCATTCCTGATATATGAACTAGATTGCTTTTCGATTAAAAGGAAACTTATCCTGAGCCATCGGCATGGTGAGGTAAAGTGGCCAGTTCCTTTCCTCGCCGTCTTTAACTTCCCCAGTGTTGCCACCAGGTGCCCATTTGCTGTTGGGTGGACAGTGAGCGAGCATCTCAACTTTGATCCGAGGGTTCGGCTCTAGCCATCGATTTTCCGCTTAGCAGTCAAACGGTCTTAACACCAGGCCCGTAGCTATGGGGTGGCATGGGGTGGCAAATGCCACCCCTGTATTATAGGCTGCCAGCTTTTTGCCACCCCTGGAAATTTTTCTGCAGTTCTTTGTTATTGTCCTATCTTGTAGCTAAGGAGATATCTCGTGAAGTTTGACTGATCTCAATTTTGGCCCTTCCAAGACAGTCCATTCTTTCCTTGCGCACACATTTAGCAGTTTGATTTTGACAATTGTGAAAGCAAATAAGTCTGAAATAGGCTCTCAGATTTTGTGTCACATGATTTCCCAAGACAATTTTGCCACCCCTGAAGCATACGTCTAGCTACGGGCTTGCTTAACACTCGGCCACGTGCCCATTAATTGTAGCTGTATGTGTTTCAAAGTCTTTAGCAATTCATCTATTTTCTATATCTTATTATCTGGTTAATAGCGAAAAGTATCTGCTTCTAATTAGACCCCTATATGCTCTCAATTATGGACAAGTGAATTGATAGAGCACCTGACTGCTGTACCGAACATTAACGGTTCGAGGCGAATTTTCGGACCGTTGTTGGGATGCTCGCCCACTGTCCACCCAGCGGTAAATGGGTACCTGGTGGCAACATTGAGCTACTAACGTATATGTGACTATCCTTTACATATTGTCCTCCCTATTAAACTATGACTGGTATTTGCTATACCGTAGTAACACACTGAAATATATTCATTTTTGGTGTGGTACAGTCACCTAATGGGAGAGATTTGAAGCCTTCTTGAGTTGTTGCAAACATTTTTTGTTGCAGGGTATGGATGATTGGAAATCAGATGTTACCTTTGGTAAGCAAAGACTCACTGGATGTAACCCAAAGTCTATTCAACTTTGTACAAAGTTGCCAGAGAAGTAAGCCACATGATTTTTTGCCGTCCTTAATCTTATCTTCACCAATTGATTTGTAGCAACTATATATCTTTCTGCCCACCTGACCTACCTGTATTTTTGCCTATCTCTCTATCTGCTTGTCTATACATCTGTACTTTACAATGCATAACCAAATAGCTGGTGCCATCTTTATCTTTTCTTACTTGTAACATTAATGTTTTGCCTCTCTCTCTCCTTTAGTTTTGCTGCTAGTAGCAGCGATATTGAGATATTCCTTGAAGGAAGGACAATTGATGTAGCGTTTGAAGAAAGGAGATTATTTCTTGTGAATCATAAAATTCTTGATGGATTGTCTGATGTTCAGAACTACGCCAAGGTAGGCATGCAGATAATTTATGCATTTTCATTGAAGCTGCAATATTCCACGTTCTTAATTCTTTGTCATCCTCATATCTGGAGTTTCTTGAAATAAACCTAGATATGCTGTTTATGTCACTTTTTGCCTGACTAGCAAGTGAAAACTAGATTTAATATTTACGCTGATTAATTTAACCTTCAAAGCGAATAGTGTGCCATCCTCGAGCCACTTTAGTCAAAAAGCTTTTTTTCTTGAACTAATTTGTCATGTCACCTTTCGCTAGTTGCTCAAAGTCTAATCAGCATGGTGAAATGTTCCATGCAAAACAATTTCAAAACAATCAGATAATATATACCTAGATTTTTTCGAGTTCTTCTAATCTTTTTCATTACATCGTTCTTCTGCAAGATATTTGCCATCACAAAAGTTTTTGACATGAAAAGTTGCAAATTTTTCTGCGTATATCCCCGTGTTATTAAACAACTTTCTTTTGCAGATGCCAAGCCCGATGGCTTTATTTTACTTAAACGACGCCAATTATCTCCTACCGATTGCCATTCAATTGTACCAAGAGGAAGCTGTGGATAACCCAGTGAGTACAATTTACTTCTTTGAAATATTACGTAATAGTTGTCTTCCAAAAGCATCTTTCTTGATGGAGATAAGATATCGTACAGTCGTAAAGTCCTGCCACTAAGTCTAATGCAATCGGGCACGCCTGCCCGCACCGAGGGCAGGGGGGGCAAGTTTCCTATTGAGGGCACATTATAAGCATTTTTTCACTAAAACAATTAAGTCCTTGGAAAGGGCAGGAGGGGCAGCTGCCCCCCCTGCCCCCCCCAGCGTAGGCGTCCCTGAATGCAATACCACATGGAAAAGCACCGCACCGCACCGCACCGCACCGCACCGCACCGCACCGCACCGCACCGCACCGCACCGAACCGAACCGAACCGAACCGCACAGCGTACATTTATCGACATGTCTATTTATATTTTAGGTATTCTTTCCTAATGACCAAGAAATCGTATGGTTAGCCGCTAAAATGTGGTTTAACAATGCTGATGCTGCATATCATAGATCCTGTTTAAACTTCGGTAAAAGATTATTTTCATTGCATTCTCCATTATTTCATACTTTCTTTTGTTTTATTTTCTTTAGTCTGTCTTACCTGTAAGTCATATGCTCCAATTTGTTTTTCTTTTCCACATATTCACTCTCGTGGCTTATCTCCTTTGGTTCCATTGATGAATTCCCACGCCTGTTGTTTTAAACTTTAAATCTTATAATTGAAGATGACTACTTTGTGTTATAATTCCATGATCGATTTTGGCTTTTGTTTTGTAATCTGCTAACACATCTTCATTATACCCTTCTAGCATCCATTAGTTTCCCATGTTCTCATTTCTCTTTGATAATTTTTGCAATATTATACAATATTATTGTTCTTACACTTGCATTGTAAATATATTATTTTTAAATATATACATCTTGAAATTAAGTATTTCAAAATTTATCACTATATTGTATTTAGATAGAGGCCCCCCTTTGAAAACCAGCTACGGCTGAAGGACTACCCTCCTTAAATATTTGCAATAATAATAATAATAATACTTATTGTTTTTATATAACTTGAAATCTTATATTGACTAATACTTATCTATATTTTATTTGGTAATTCAATAATTCTCTTTAGCTCAATGTTCCATTTTCTCCAGTGTCATATTCCGTTGTAAGAATGCTGAAATACAACTTTTTTATTATAGCTGGTACCCATATGATCTTGGAAACGATAGCAATCTCAGTGCACCGTCAACTATCCCCATCTCACCCTATATACCGCCTTCTTGCTCGCTATCTCAAATTCGTTCTTTCAATCAATCAGTAAGTACCAAGTGTTTATTGTGACATTCATGAAGCTATTATGTGTCGATCAAGAGCCTATTCTTCGCTTTCAAACGTAATTTGTTTCGTCTGTTGGTAGCTACTGCAGAATTTCTCTACAGCACGAAAAAGTGGCAACATTCTTTAGGCATACTGAAAAGCCTTTTTTGCCTGACACTCGTCAGAGTATGAAGAGTCGTGTAAGGAGCGAAAGGTGAAACCGAAATATATAGATGATATTTTGAATAATGCGTCCAGTTGATCCTATGATTGGCCAATGGATACCTATTCACCATTGATTACTTAAGGGGCCCAAGTGAGATAATGAACTCTTTTTGTTTATACAAGACTGGGTTTTGAGTCTTAATGTAAACTGATTCCAAAACACATAAATGAAAGGACGATCTTGCTTACCCAACGAACCTAAAATTATTGTCTGTATTGGTTTCATATGCAGCCAAGTTTTAGCTACTTCTGGAAAGAGCATACCTTTTAGTCATGATGCTTGTAACTACCATCTTCAGATGTATCTCTTCTTGTTGTACGATAAAGAAAGCCTAATATTTAGAGCTGTCTAGCCTATAGAGTTGCTGAAGCAAAGTTGTTCGGTCTTGGAGGCGCTATGTAACTATTTGCCTTAATTTTTAAAGTCATACACAAGGTTTATCTTCAGAATCTGCAAGAAAAGTGAGCTTTCTCACAATTTCTCCAAGACTGAAAATGCCTTAATGCACTTTTATTGCATCTTTGATGGAATACGTGACTATATCAAAAACTTTAGTGCAACTTTAGTGCAATCAACGTATTAAATCAGAACGATAAAGATTAATCGATGAAGTTATTCATACACTTGATCTGTCTATCTGGCCCTAACTTGTTATGTT
This sequence comes from Mastigias papua, assembly GCA_964019165.1. Taxonomy (NCBI): domain Eukaryota; kingdom Metazoa; phylum Cnidaria; class Scyphozoa; order Rhizostomeae; family Mastigiidae; genus Mastigias; species Mastigias papua. The sequence continues at coordinate 15,041,898 of OZ025278.1, read as the reverse complement.
GTTTGTCATGGTTCTCGTATCACTGCTGTTCCCTACTTCATGAATATAACAGTCCTGTAAGAACTGACATTTTATGGATCATACCTACAACTGACTGACATGAAAATGTGCATTTTTCAATTGTAGTTGTCTCCATTATCTCCAATCAATTATCGTTTTGTTTTAGTTTTGAACTGAGTTACCTCACAGCACCAGGTGGATGGATAGATTATGTGACAAACATTGGATCGAATGGAATGACTGAATTGATCAAACGATAGTAAATATCCCAATCAGTAGAACTAGGCCAATACATCATTTGGAAGACTTTTAAGCGAAAGCTCTTATTTTACAATCTTTATGCAACGAAGGACACAACACCCTTAGCGCTACATCATAATTTCAGACTAAGATTCAATTTGAAGATCTAACGAATGCATATTAGTCCACAAAGCACTACTCATCTCGGTTTTTGTACAAGCGAAATGTAAGGTCATATGTGTGCAAATCAGTTTCACTTTGAACTGAAGTTTATTGTTTTACTGTCATTTCATTTCTGCGGAGTTTGTGTCATATCTCTTCCTGTTTTAATTTATACCTTTACTATTCTTCTTGCTTTTGAAAGTAAATAGTTTGGTCAATATTGTTTTCTTCTGATATTTACGATCACCTGAAATGATTTATGATATCCATTATAATAAGTCAAAACGTTTCTTTTCCTTACGCCCAGCGCAGCAAAACCTCTCCTTTATATTTTTTAATTCTCTCATATCAAGTTTCTTAAGATCTATTCTGTAAGTTCTACCACATTCTGAATTTTTTATTCTGACTGATTTTCGCGTGAATGTTATCATTATAAACTTCATTCCAGCATGGAGGATTGGAGACTGGATGTTGATGGCACCCTTCCAAAACACTTAGAAAAACACGGGGTGAGTAGAGGTATTCTATTTTTAATCTACGTTTTTGCATATCTATTAGGATGGGGGACATTAGGACTTGTTCCTTTATTGTCAAATTGTCAAATAGATAGCCGGACGGACTGGCTGAAGTTATGTTAAGAAATGTTTACGGAAGGGCTGGTGGCATAGAAACAAAAACACAAATAGTTTCTCTGCCGATAATGTAATGAAGAGAATTAATGATACTGTTTACAGAATACCGAACGTATATTTATAGGCCTACAATATTTTTCTTGTCTATTCGAGCATTTTTCCTCTTTTTCTTTCACCTCACTTATAAATCATCTTTTTGGTGCCAATGAATTATTTTGTTAACCTTTGCTTCACTCATATTACTTTTGTGGCTAAATACGCATCATTGGAACTCAAAATGTCTTTGGTTATCTAAACGCGTTGAGAGTCTCCAGCAAATTGCTCTATCAGCTTATGAGTATATCTGTACCTGGTGTATATATTCCTGTAGGTTTTAGATCCTGATGTTCTTCCTTGTTATCCGTACCGTGATGATGGAATTCTGCTGTATCAAGCTATGGAGAAGTATGTTACAAGTATAGTCTTCGGAAATTATGGTAAGAATTTACTCCTTTGAACATCAAGCTTAACTATTGCATCTTATGAAGCAAAGTTCTTTGAGATGATATGGTGATAAATTTCAAAACAACATTTGTGACTTTTGTTATCATAAAATCTCATGCATCAACACACACATACACACACACACACACACACACACACACACACACACACACACACACATATATATATATATATATATATATATATATATATATATATATATATATATATATATATATATATATATATATATATATATATATAATATATATATATATATATATATAGAATCAACCAGAAATACACTTGTCTTTTAGCAAACATTTCGATTAAAATCTTCATCAATACTGATGAAATATATATATATATTATATATATATATATATATATATATATATATATATATATATATATATATATATATATATGTGCGTGTTTATATTTATAAACATACATGTTTATATTTATAAATATATATGTGCGTGTTTGTTTGTTTATTTGTCAAAGGAGAAGATAACTGCAAGAAACTTAACGTCTACATAACCAAGGTAGTAGTAGAAGTTCTCAATGGCAGTGTCTGAGAATTCTCATAATTTTATCATAGTTCATATTAGAGCTCGGTTTCGCTAAATCAACCTTTTGAGAATTTTAAGATCTCAGAAGAGTCGGCCATTTTCTAGATACACCAGAGAAATTGGAACAAGATTTTGAAATCCAAAACTGGGCCGAAGAACTTGCAAGCGCGGATGGATGTCAACTGAAAGTTTGTATCTCTGATGAACAAATTTAGCATTCATTAAAAATTTTCAGACTTTTCAAACTTTTTCGAGTTGGTTATAACATCAAACTTTGTAGCTGATACCTTGGAAGTTCATTTCCGATTCATTTTTTGTCATTTCTGTTTTGTTTTGATTTGTTGTGTAGTGTTGTGTTATCTTAAATTTCCTTATGTAATGTTATGCATATGATATGCTATGTTATATTATGTTGTGTTATATTATGTTATGTTATATTGAACTTTGTTGTGGTATACTAGATGACATATCGTTTTATTCACGATCTAACTCATATATTTTCAATGTTACGTGGTCATATCTTAGCACACTTATTAAATATATTATCGAATATTTACAAATATTTTATGTTTCCATTTGTATCGATACAGAACTCATCATTTATGTATATAAGACATAATGTACGCTTTATTCTAATATTTTTTGTTTTTTATTTTAGGGAATCCCCGGAAATGGTAAATTCAATAACACGACACAATTGGTTGATACTCTCACACCCATTATTTTCTTGAGTACTGTAGAAAATGCTGCTGTTAACTTGCCTGTTTACGATGAATGTGCATTCATTCCAAATTACCCCATGACTTTGCGTGGACGTCCACCTAAGTCCAAGGTAGAACATCTCCTAATTACTATAACCATATCATGTTTTCATTTGCATAATGGTAATGCGATGGAATCAATTCATAGTTATTTGTAAGGACGGGTGCTTAAGAGATCCATGACATCACCTTTCCATGATCCTTTGCAAACTTTTCGTTCTTAGCACATGGAAAATCCAGAATGTGTAGCAGAGATGATTGATTGATTGATTGATTGATTGAATGATTGATTGATTGATTGATTGAATGATTGATTGATTGATCGCTTGATTGATTGATTGATTGATTGATTTCAAGTATTTGTATAATTTGATTGCCCAGGGCGTTAGTTTTTCCAGGGCTAATTGATTTGCAACTTCATTTTGACTGACGCGAAGGTCATCTATAAGGAAAATGGATCTTTTGCTTGACTTGAAAAAGCCACATTTCAAGTGTGGATATGCTCACGTGATCAGTGATCTCACGTGATCAGTGATCTCTCGTGATCAGCTTTTTTATGTATTTATGTATCCTTATGTTTGTGAATTTTATCTAACACTGAAATCAGTTAGACCGGTCATGTCAGATTTGCTGGCCAAATATGTTTCAGTGTCAGTTACATGATCATTGCAAACTAGTAGCTTCTTTTCGTTAAGAAACTTCTTTAAAACATGCGAGAACATCACCAAAGATTGAAGGTATACTGCTTAAAATGATGTCAAATATATAATATTTATGTAAATTAACAATAAGTGTACGTCCAATTTACACTTTTACATCTCTCTGTATTTTTAGGAAAGTTTGGATATGGGCTACATCAAGGATTGCCTTCCTATGAAGCATTCTTCAGCTGAGATCATTATAGTCAACAAGTTTTTGAGTGAACGAGGAATGAGTGGCCTGGCTGATACCAAAGCTCAGTTCCAATATGATCCCATTTCCGTGGCTGCAAATCACAGGTAGGCAGTCGTTTTTACTATTCAATGTGTTTTTATGCCCCTTTTATGATACATCATCATCTTCCTTGATATTCATGTAGGATATTCATTGACCTTTCTTTTATTCATCAATTCATTCTGCTTCAATGCAGAGAAAATATTCTAACTGGCCTAAATGCAAACCACTTTCAGGTTAAATGAAGGCCCTACTGTGATGTTTGAAAATTGTTTCTTTCACATTTGTCCTGAGAGATTTTGCTCTTTTGCTACACTGGACCGTAATTAAATTGATTTACGAGAGCTAAGCAGACAATTGTATAAATAGTATGGGAACTTTGCTTCAAAAGAGAGATAAACTCTTCTCATTTGTGTTCAAAAAAGGGCTTCCTTCGGTATCAATGCTAATTGCCTCTGCATATCTATACCCACCCTTTAATAAGAAACAAGTATATAAGAAATATCAAGCTCAAATCTAACAAAAATGAAGGAATATTTAAGAAAGATAGACAGGCTAAACTTCAAAATTAAAGGTTTGGAAAAATTCAGCCAATTGTCTTTTTCGAATTGGAATCTTAAACCCAATTCAATGCTCGGTTACAATAGAAAACAGACCCAGAGCATTCCATTTCTCGTTTCCGAGCTCCCTGATCAACGTCATCGTTGTTGTAGTACATTTTCAAGACTGTCCTTAACTGTTAACAAATATTTTAAGACTGGACTTAACAAAGTATTCAGAAACATCCAAGTTGACGGCACAAAGTTAGTTTCTTTTAGACAAAGCAACGATTTCATGTAGACAACTATGTTGCTGGTAAAGCTGTCTGGACAAATATCTTTCATGCTTATTATAGAGATTATTCCCTTGACCTTCTATGGCCAGGTACTTCCAGCGCCAAATAAGATGTTTTATTTCCTCAAGGTTTCTGGGCTCATTGAGAGAGATTGCTGCCACAGTTAATATGAACAATAAGAAGCGGAAATGTCCATATGACTACTTGAATCCTGGCATTATACCAAGTATTTAATGGCTATGTTGCGCTCCTTCTCTGAGTTTCTTTTCCTTTGAAATGCATCAACAGTCCATGAAACTTTGCGACATTCAAGTTGATATGAGAGCCGTCTTATTACCAAGAAGGATTTTCACATTACATCTGTCAGTTTTGCACAAGATTTGAGATTAACGACTTCAATTGTGATTAAACTCTCTTATACCTCAGCTTACAACATTGCCAAAATTATCGAATATAGAGATACTCACTATTTATAAACTTATCAAAGATTCCAGCTTCAATTTTATCTCACACAATTACAAATCATAAATTACTGCGCATTCTTTCCTTAACTAATTAATCACCCTTTGTACCGACCATTTTTCAGCCATTTTTGGCCAAAAAGTAAGGCTATACCCTTGGTATTTTGCCCAAAAATGAGCCAAAAATGACCACAATTGAAATTGATTGATTTTGATTGCATATTGAAAAGTGATGAAAATGAGCCATTTTGCCCAAAAAGTAAGGCTATAGCCTTGGTATTTTGCCCAAAAATGAGCGAAAAATGACCAAAATTGAAATTGATTGATTTTGATTGCAGATTGAAAAGTGATGAAAATGAGCCATTTTTGGCCAAAAAGTAAGGCTATAGCCTTGGTAGTTTGCCCACAAATGAGCCACAAATGACCACACTTGAAATTGATTGAGTTTGATTGCAGATTGACAAGTGATGAAAATGAGCCATTTCTGGCCAAAAAGTAAGGCTATAGCCTTGGTAGTTTGCCCAAAAATGAGCCAAAAATGACCAAAATTGAAATTGATTGAGTTTGATTGCAGATTGAAAAGTGATGAAAATGAGCCATTTGTGGCCAAAAAGTAAGGCTATAGCCTTGGTATTTTGCCCAAAAATGAGCCAAAACTGACCACACTTGACATTGATTGATTTTGATTGCATATTGACAAGTGATGAAAATGAGCCAGTTTTGGCCAAACAGGAGGGCTATAGCCTTGGTATTTTGCCCAAAAATGAGCCAAAAATGACCACACTTGAAATTGATTGATTTTGATTGCTTATTGACAGGTGATGAAAATGAGCCATTTTTGGCCAAAAAGTAAGGCTATAGCCTTGGTATTTTGCCCAAAATTGAGCCACAAATGACCAAAATTGAAATTGATTGAGTTTGATTGCAGATTGAAAAGTGATGAAAATGAGCCATTTTTGGCCAAAAAGTAAGGCTATAGCCTTGGTATTTTGCCCAAAAATGAGCCAAAAATGACCACACTTGAAATTGATTGATTTTGATTGCAGATTGAAAAGTGATGAAAATGAGCCATTTTTGGCCAAAAAGTAAGGCTATAGCCTTGGTATTTTGCCCAAACATGAGCCAAAACTGACCACACTTGACATTGATTGATTTTGATTGCATATTGACAAGTGATGAAAATGAGCCATTTTTGGCCAAACAGGAGGGCTATAGCCTTGGTATTTTGCCCAAAAATGAGTCAAAAATGACCACACTTGAAATTGATTGATTTTGATTGCTTATTGACAGGTGATGACAATGAGCCATTTTTGGCCAAAAAGTAAGGCTATAGCCTTGGTATTTTGCCCAAAATTGAGCCAAAAATGGCCAAAATTGAAATTGATTGAGTTTGATTGCAGATTGAAAAGTGATGAAAATGAGCCATTTTTGGCCAAAAAGTAAGGCTATAGCCTTGGTATTTTGCCCAAAAATGAGCCACAAATGACCACACTTGACATTGATTGATTTTGATTGCATATTGACAAGTGATGAAAATGAGCCATTTTTGGCCAAAAAGGAGGGCTATAGCCTTGGTATTTTGCCCAAAAATGAGCCAAAAATGACCACACTTGAAATTGATTGATTTTGATTGCTTATTGACAGGTGATGAAAATGAGCCATTTTTGGCCAAAAAGTAAGGCTATAGCCTTGGTATTTTGCCCAAAATTGAGCCACAAATGACCAAAATTGAAATTGATTGAGCTTGATTGCAGATTGAACACTGATGAAAATGAGCCATTTTTGGCCAAAAAGTAAGGCTATAGCCTTGGTATTTTGCCCAAAAATGAGCCACAAATGACCACACTTGACATTGATTGATTTTGATTGCATATTGACAAGTGATGAAAATGAGCCATTTTTGGCCAAAAAGTAAGGCTATAGCCTTGGTATTTTGCCCAAACATGAGCCAAAACTGACCACACTTGACATTGATTGATTTTGATTGCATATTGACAAGTGATGAAAATGAGCCATTTTTGGCCAAACAGGAGGGCTATAGCCTTGGTATTTTGCCCAAAAATGAGTCAAAAATGACCACACTTGAAATTGATTGATTTTGATTGCTTATTGACAGGTGATGACAATGAGCCATTTTTGGCCAAAAAGTAAGGCTATAGCCTTGGTATTTTGCCCAAAATTGAGCCAAAAATGGCCAAAATTGAAATTGATTGAGTTTGATTGCAGATTGAAAAGTGATGAAAATGAGCCATTTTTGGCCAAAAAGTAAGGCTATAGCCTTGGTATTTTGCCCAAAAATGAGCCACAAATGACCACACTTGACATTGATTGATTTTGATTGCATATTGACAAGTGATGAAAATGAGCCATTTTTGGCCAAAAAGGAGGGCTATAGCCTTGGTATTTTGCCCAAAAATGAGCCAAAAATGACCACACTTGAAATTGATTGATTTTGATTGCTTATTGACAGGTGATGAAAATGAGCCATTTTTGGCCAAAAAGTAAGGCTATAGCCTTGGTATTTTGCCCAAAATTGAGCCACAAATGACCAAAATTGAAATTGATTGAGCTTGATTGCAGATTGAACACTGATGAAAATGAGCCATTTTTGGCCAAAAAGTAAGGCTATAGCCTTGGTATTTTGCCCAAAAATGAGCCACAAATGACCACACTTGACATTGATTGATTTTGATTGCATATTGACAAGTGATGAAAATGAGCCATTTTTGGCCAAAAAGTAAGGCTATAGCCTTGGTAGTTTGCCCTTAAATGAGCCAAAAATGACCAAACTTAAAATTGATTGAGTTTGATTGCAGATTGGAAACTGATGAAAATGAGCCATTTTTGGCCAAAATGTAAGGCTATACCCTTGGTAGTTTGCCCAAAAATGAGCCAAAAATGACCAAAATTGAAATTGATTGATTTTGATTACCGATTGAAAAGTGATGAAAATGAGCCATTTTTGGCCAAAATGTAAGGCTATAGACTTGGTATTTTGCCCACAAATGAGCCAAAAATGACAACACTTGACATTGATTGATTTTGATCGCATATTGACAAGTGATGACAATGAGCCATTTTTGGCCAAAAAGGAGGGCTATATCCTTGGTATTTTGCCCACAAATGAGCCAAAGCTGACCACACTTGAAATTGATTGATTTTGATTGCAGATTGAAAAGTGATGAAAATGAGCCATTTGTGGCCAAAAAGTAAGGCTATAGCCTTGGTATTTTGCCCAAAAATGAGCCAAAACTGACCACACTTGACATTGATTGATTTTGATTGCATATTGACAAGTGATGAAAATGAGCCATTTTTGGCCAAACAGGAGGGCTATAGCCTTGGTATTTTGCCTAAAAATGAGCCAAAAATGACAACACTTGACATTGATTGATTTTGATCGCATATTGACAAGTAATGACAATGAGCCATTTTTGGCCAAAAAGGAGGGCTATATCCTTGGTATTTTGCCCAAAAATGAGCCACAAATGACCACACTTGACATTGATTGATTTTGATTGCATATTGACAAGTGATGAAAATGAGCCATTTTTGGCCAAAAAGTAAGGCTATAGCCTTGGTATTTTGCCCAAACATGAGCCAAAACTGACCACACTTGACATTGATTGATGTTGATTGCATATTGACAAGTGATGAAAATGAGCCATTTTTGGCCAAACAGGAGGGCTATAGCCTTGGTATTTTGCCCAAAAATGAGTCAAAAATGACCACACTTGAAATTGATTGATTTTGATTGCTTATTGACAGGTGATGACAATGAGCCATTTTTGGCCAAAAAGTAAGGCTATAGCCTTGGTATTTTGCCCAAAATTGAGCCAAAAATGGCCAAAATTGAAATTGATTGAGTTTGATTGCAGATTGAAAAGTGATGAAAATGAGCCATTTTTGGCCAAAAAGTAAGGCTATAGCCTTGGTATTTTGCCCAAAAATGAGCCACAAATGACCACACTTGACATTGATTGATTTTGATTGCATATTGACAAGTGATGAAAATGAGCCATTTTTGGCCAAAAAGGAGGGCTATAGCCTTGGTATTTTGCCCAAAAATGAGCCAAAAATGACCACACTTGAAATTGATTGATTTTGATTGCTTACTGACAGGTGATGAAAATGAGCCATTTTTGGCCAAAAAGTAAGGCTATAGCCTTGGTATTTTGCCCAAAATTGAGCCACAAATGACCAAAATTGAAATTGATTGAGCTTGATTGCAGATTGAACACTGATGAAAATGAGCCATTTTTGGCCAAAAAGTAAGGCTATAGCCTTGGTATTTTGCCCAAAAATGAGCCACAAATGACCACACTTGACATTGATTGATTTTGATTGCATATTGACAAGTGATGAAAATGAGCCATTTTTGGCCAAAAAGTAAGGCTATAGCCTTGGTAGTTTGCCCTTAAATGAGCCAAAAATGACCAAACTTAAAATTGATTGAGTTTGATTGCAGATTGGAAACTGATGAAAATGAGCCATTTTTGGCCAAAATGTAAGGCTATACCCTTGGTATTTTGCCCAAAAATGAGCCAAAAATGACCAAAATTGAAATTGATTGATTTTGATTACCGATTGAAAAGTGATGAAAATGAGCCATTTTTGGCCAAAATGTAAGGCTATAGACTTGGTATTTTGCCCACAAATGAGCCAAAAATGACAACACTTGACATTGATTGATTTTGATCGCATATTGACAAGTGATGACAATGAGCCATTTTTGGCCAAAAAGGAGGGCTATATCCTTGGTATTTTGCCCACAAATGAGCCAAAGCTGACCACACTTGAAATTGATTGATTTTGATTGCAGATTGAAAAGTGATGAAAATGAGCCATTTGTGGCCAAAAAGTAAGGCTATAGCCTTGGTATTTTGCCCAAAAATGAGCCAAAACTGACCACACTTGACATTGATTGATTTTGATTGCATATTGACAAGTGATGAAAATGAGCCATTTTTGGCCAAACAGGAGGGCTATAGCCTTGGTATTTTGCCCAAAAATGAGCCAAAAATGACCACACTTGAAATTGATTGATTTTGATTGCTTATTGACAGGTGATGAAAATGAGCCATTTTTGGCCAAAAAGTAAGGCTATAGCCTTGGTATTTTGCCCAACATTGAGCCACAAATGACCAAAATTGAAATTGATTGAGTTTGATTGCAGATTGAAAACTGATGAAAATGAGCCATTTTTGGCCAAAAAGTAAGGCTATAGCCTTGGTATTTTGCCCAAAAATGAGCCACAAATGACCACACTTGACATTTATTGATTTTGATTGCATATTGACAAGTGATGAAAATGAGCCATTTTTGGCCAAAAAGTAAGGCTATAGCCTTGGTAGTTTGCCCTTAAATGAGCCAAAAATGACCAAACTTAAAATTGATTGAGTTTGATTGCAGATTGGAAACTGATGAAAATGAGCCATTTTTGGCCAAAATGTAAGGCTATAGCCTTGGTAGTTTGCCCGAAAATGAGCCAAAAATGACCAAAATTGAAATTGACTGATTTTGATTACCGATTGAAAAGTGATGAAAATGAGCCATTTTTGGCCAAAATGTAAGGCTATAGACTTGGTATTTTGCCCACAAATGAGTCAAAAATGACAACACTTGACATTGATTGATTTTGAGTGCATATTGACAAGTGATGAAAATGAGCCATTTTTGGCCAAAAAGTAAGGCTATAGCCTTGGTGTTTTGCCCAAACATGAGCCAACACTGACCACACTTGACATTGATTGATTTTGATTGCATATTGACAAGTGATGAAAATGAGCCATTTTTGGCCAAACAGGAGGGCTATAGCCTTGGTATTTTGCCCAAAAATGAGTCAAAAATGACCACACTTGAAATTGATTGATTTTGATTGCTTATTGACAGGTGATGACAATGAGCCATTTTTGGCCAAAAAGTAAGGCTATAGCCTTGGTATTTTGCCCAAAATTGAGCCAAAAATGGCCAAAATTGAAATTGATTGAGTTTGATTGCAGATTGAAAAGTGATGAAAATGAGCCATTTTTGGCCAAAAAGTAAGGCTATAGCCTTGGTATTTTGCCCAAAAATGAGCCACAAATGACCACACTTGACATTGATTGATTTTGATTGCATATTGACAAGTGATGAAAATGAGCCATTTTTGGCCAAAAAGGAGGGCTATAGCCTTGGTATTTTGCCCAAAAATGAGCCACAAATGACCACACTTGAAATTGATTGAATTTGATTGCTTATTGACAGGTGATGAAAATGAGCCATTTTTGGCCAAAAAGTAAGGCTATAGCCTTGGTATTTTGCCCAAAATTGAGCCACAAATGACCAAAATTGAAATTGATTGAGTTTGATTGCAGATTGAAAACTGATGAAAATGAGCCATTTTTGGCCAAAAAGTAAGGCTATAGCCTTGGTATTTTGCCCAAAAATGAGCCACAAATGACCACACTTGACATTGATTGATTTTGATTGCATAGTGACAAGTGATGAAAATGAGCCATTTTTGGCCAAAAAGTAAGGCTATAGCCTTGGTAGTTTGCCCTTAAATGAGCCAAAAATGACCAAACTTAAAATTGATTGAGTTTGATTGCAGATTGGAAACTGATGAAAATGAGCCATTTTTGGCCAAAATGTAAGGCTATACCCTTGGTAGTTTGCCCAAAAATGAGCCAAAAATGACCAAAATTGAAATTGATTGATTTTGATTACCGATTGAAAAGTGATGAAAATGAGCCATTTGTGGCCAAAAAGTAAGGCTATAGCCTTGGTATTTTGCCCAAAAATGAGCCAAAACTGACCACACTTGACATTGATTGATTTTGATTGCATATTGACAAGTGATGAAAATGAGCCATTTTTGGCCAAACAGGAGGGCTATAGCCTTGGTATTTTGCCCAAAAATGAGCCAAAAATGACCACACTTGAAATTGATTGATTTTGATTGCTTATTGACAGGTGATGAAAATGAGCCATTTTTGGCCAAAAAGTAAGGCTATAGCCTTGGTATTTTGCCCAACATTGAGCCACAAATGACCAAAATTGAAATTGATTGAGTTTGATTGCAGATTGAAAACTGATGAAAATGAGCCATTTTTGGCCAAAAAGTAAGGCTATAGCCTTGGTATTTTGCCCAAAAATGAGCCACAAATGACCACACTTGACATTGATTGATTTTGATTGCATATTGACAAGTGATGAAAATGAGCCATTTTTGGCCAAAAAGTAAGGCTATAGCCTTGGTAGTTTGCCCTTAAATGAGCCAAAAATGACCAAACTTAAAATTGATTGAGTTTGATTGCAGATTGGAAACTGATGAAAATGAGCCATTTTTGGCCAAAATGTAAGGCTATAGCCTTGGTAGTTTGCCCGAAAATGAGCCAAAAATGACCAAAATTGAAATTGACTGATTTTGATTACCGATTGAAAAGTGATGAAAATGAGCCATTTTTGGCCAAAATGTAAGGCTATAGACTTGGTATTTTGCCCACAAATGAGTCAAAAATGACAACACTTGACATTGATTGATTTTGAGTGCATATTGACAAGTGATGAAAATGAGCCATTTTTGGCCAAAAAGTAAGGCTATAGCCTTGGTGTTTTGCCCAAACATGAGCCAACACTGACCACACTTGACATTGATTGATTTTGATTGCATATTGACAAGTGATGAAAATGAGCCATTTTTGGCCAAACAGGAGGGCTATAGCCTTGGTATTTTGCCCAAAAATGAGTCAAAAATGACCACACTTGAAATTGATTGATTTTGATTGCTTATTGACAGGTGATGACAATGAGCCATTTTTGGCCAAAAAGTAAGGCTATAGCCTTGGTATTTTGCCCAAAATTGAGCCAAAAATGGCCAAAATTGAAATTGATTGAGTTTGATTGCAGATTGAAAAGTGATGAAAATGAGCCATTTTTGGCCAAAAAGTAAGGCTATAGCCTTGGTATTTTGCCCAAAAATGAGCCACAAATGACCACACTTGACATTGATTGATTTTGATTGCATATTGACAAGTGATGAAAATGAGCCATTTTTGGCCAAAAAGGAGGGCTATAGCCTTGGTATTTTGCCCAAAAATGAGCCACAAATGACCACACTTGAAATTGATTGAATTTGATTGCTTATTGACAGGTGATGAAAATGAGCCATTTTTGGCCAAAAAGTAAGGCTATAGCCTTGGTATTTTGCCCAAAATTGAGCCACAAATGACCAAAATTGAAATTGATTGAGTTTGATTGCAGATTGAAAACTGATGAAAATGAGCCATTTTTGGCCAAAAAGTAAGGCTATAGCCTTGGTATTTTGCCCAAAAATGAGCCACAAATGACCACACTTGACATTGATTGATTTTGATTGCATATTGACAAGTGATGAAAATGAGCCATTTTTGGCCAAAAAGTAAGGCTATAGCCTTGGTAGTTTGCCCTTAAATGAGCCAAAAATGACCAAACTTAAAATTGATTGAGTTTGATTGCAGATTGGAAACTGATGAAAATGAGCCATTTTTGGCCAAAATGTAAGGCTATTCCCTTGGTAGTTTGCCCAAAAATGAGCCAAAAATGACCAAAATTGAAATTGATTGATTTTGATTACCGATTGAAAAGTGATGAAAATGAGCCATTTTTGGCCAAAATGTAAGGCTATAGACTTGGTATTTTGCCCACAAATGAGCCAAAAATGACAACACTTGACATTGATTGATTTTGATTGCATATTGACAAGTGATGACAATGAGCCATTTTTGGCCAAAAAGGAGGGCTATATCCTTGGTATTTTGCCCACAAATGAGCCAAAGCTGACCACACTTGAAATTGATTGATTTTGATTGCAGATTGAAAAGTGATGAAAATGAGCCATTTGTGGCCAAAAAGTAAGGCTATAGCCTTGGTATTTTGCCCAAAAATGAGCCAAAACTGACCACACTTGACATTGATTGATTTTGATTGCATATTGACAAGTGATGAAAATGAGCCATTTTTGGCCAAACAGGAGGGCTATAGCCTTGGTATTTTGCCCAAAAATGAGCCAAAAATGACCACACTTGAAATTGATTGCTTTTGATTGCTTATTGACAGGTGATGAAAATGAGCCATTTTTGGCCAAAAAGTAAGGCTATAGCCTTGGTATTTTGCCCAAAATTGAGCCACAAATGACCAAAATTGAAATTGATTGAGTTTGATTGCAGATTGAAAACTGATGAAAATGAGCCATTTTTGGCCAAAAAGTAAGGCTATAGCCTTGGTATTTTGCCCAAAAATGAGCCACAAATGACCACACTTGACATTGATTGATTTTGATTGCATATTGACAAGTGATGAAAATGAGCCATTTTTGGCCAAAAAGTAAGGCTATAGCCTTGGTAGTTTGCCCTTAAATGAGCCAAAAATGACCAAACTTAAAATTGATTGAGTTTGATTGCAGATTGGAAACTGATGAAAATGAGCCATTTTTGGCCAAAATGTAAGGCTATACCCTTGGTAGTTTGCCCAAAAATGAGCCAAAAATGACCAAAATTGAAATTGATTGATTTTGATTACCGATTGAAAAGTGATGAAAATGAGCCATTTTTGGCCAAAATGTAAGGCTATAGACTTGGTATTTTGCCCACAAATGAGCCAAAAATGACAACACTTGACATTGATTGATTTTGAGTGCATATTGAAAAGTGATGACAATGAGCCATTTTTGGCCAAACAGGAGGGCTATATCCTTGGTATTTTGCCCACAAATGAGCCAAAGCTGACCACACTTGAAATTGATTGATTTTGATTGCAGATTGAAAAGTGATGAAAATGAGCCATTTGTGGCCAAAACGTAAGGCTATAGACGTGGTATTTTGCCCAAAAATGAGCCAAAAATGACCAAAATTGAAATTGATTGATTTTGTTTGCAGATTGAAAAGTGATGAAAATGAGCCATTTTTGGCCAAAAAGTAAGGCTATAGCCTTGGTATTTTGCCCACAAATGAGCCAAAAATGACCAAAATTGAAATTGATTGAGTTTGATTGCAGATTGAAAACTGATGAAAATGAGCCATTTTTGGCCGAAAAGTAAGGCTATAGCCTTGGTATTTTGCCCAAACACGAGAGCCAAAAATGACCAAAATTGAAATTGATTGATTTTGATTGCAGATTGAAAAGTGATGAAAATGAGCCATTTTTGCCCACAAAGTAAGGCTATAGCCTTGGTATTTTGCCCAAAAATGAGCCAAAAATGACCAAAAGTGAAATTGATTGATTTTGATTGCAGATTGAAAAGTGATGAAAATGAGGCATTTTTGGCCAAAAAGTAAGGCTATACCCTTGGTATTTTGCCCAAAAAGGAGCCAAAACTGACCAAAATTGAAATTGATTGATTTTGATTGCATATTGAACACTGAGGAAAATGCGCCATTTTTGGCCAAAAAGGAGGGCTATAGCCTTGGTATTTTGCACACAAATGAGCCAAAAATGAACAAAATTGAACTTGATTGATTTTGATTGCAGATTGAACACTGAGTTAAATGAGCCATTTTTGGCCAACAGGGAGGGCTATAGCCTTGGTATTTTGCCCAAAAATGAGCCACACATGACAACACTTGAAATTGATTGAGTTTGATTGCAGATTGAAAAGTGATGACAATGAGCCATTTTTGGCCAAAATGTAAGGCTATAGACTTGGTATTTTGCCCAAAAATGAGCCAAAAATGACAACACTTGACATTGATTGATTTTGATTGCATATTGACAAGTGATGACAATGAGCCATTTTTGGCCAAAAAGTAAGGCTATATCCTTGGTATTTTGCCCACAAATGAGCCAAAAATGACCAAAATTGAAATTGATTGAGTTTGATTGCAGATTGAAAACTGATGAAAATGAGCCAATTTTGGCCGAAAAGTAAGGCTATAGCCTTGGTATTTTGCCCAAAAAACGAGAGCCAAAAATGACCAAAATTGAAATTGATTGATTTTGATTGCAGATTGAAAAGTGATGAAAATGAGCCATTTTTGCCCACAAAGTAAGGCTATAGCCTTGGTATTTTGCCCAAAAATGAGCCAAAAATGACCAAAAGTGATATTGATTGATTTTGATTGCAGATTGAAAAGTGATGAAAATGAGGCATTTTTGGCCAAAAAGTAAGGCTATACCCTTGGTATTTTGCCCAAAACTGAGCCAAAAATGACCAAAATTGAAATTGATTGAGTTTGATTGCAGATTGAAAACTGATGAAAATGAGCCATTTTTGGCCGAAAAGTAAGGCTATAGCCTTGGTATTTTGCCCAAACACGAGAGCCAAAAATGACCAAAATTGAAATTGATTGATTTTGATTGCAGATTGAAAAGTGATGAAAATGATCCATTTTTGCCCACAAAGTAAGGCTATAGCCTTGGTAGTTTGCCCAAAAATGAGCCAAAAATGACCAAAATTGAAATTGATTGATTTTGATTACCGATTGAAAAGTGATGAAAATGAGCCATTTTTGGCCAAAATGTAAGGCTATAGACTTGGTATTTTGCCCACAAATGAGCCAAAAATGACAACACTTGACATTGATTGATTTTGAGTGCATATTGACAAGTGATGACAATGAGCCATTTTTGGCCAAAAAGGAGGGCTATATCCTTGGTATTTTGCCCACAAATGAGCCAAAGCTGACCACACTTGAAATTGATTGATTTTGATTGCAGATTGAAAAGTGATGAAAATGAGCCATTTGTGGCCAAAACGTAAGGCTATAGACGTGGTATTTTGCCCAAAAATGAGCCAAAAATGACCAAAATTGAAATTGATTGATTTTGTTTGCAGATTGAAAAGTGATGAAAATGAGCCATTTTTGGCCAAAAAGTAAGGCTATAGCCTTGGTATTTTGCCCACAAATGAGCCAAAAATGACCAAACTTGAAATTGATTGAGTTTGATTGCAGATTGAAAACTGATGAAAATGAGCCAATTTTGGCCGAAAAGTAAGGCTATAGCCTTGGTATTTTGCCCAAAAACGAGAGCCAAAAATGACCAAAATTGAAATTGATTGATTTTGATTGCAGATTGAAAAGTGATGAAAATGAGCCATTTTTGCCCACAAAGTAAGGCTATAGCCTTGGTATTTCGCCCAAAAATGAGCCAAAAATGACCAAAAGTGAAATTGATTGATTTTGATTGCAGATTGAAAAGTGATGAAAATGAGGCATTTTTGGCCAAAAAGTAAGGCTATACCCTTGGTATTTTGCCCAAAACTGAGCCAAAAATGACCAAAATTGAAATTGATTGAGTTTGATTGCAGATTGAAAACTGATGAAAATGAGCCATTTTTGGCCGAAAAGTAAGGCTATAGCCTTGGTATTTTGCCCAAACACGAGAGCCAAAAATGACCAAAATTGAAATTGATTGATTTTGATTGCAGATTGAAAAGTGATGAAAATGAGCCATTTTTGCCCACAAAGTAAGGCTATAGCCTTGGTAGTTTGCCCAAAAATGAGCCAAAAATGACCAAAATTGAAATTGATTGATTTTGATTACCGATTGAAAAGTGAT
Source organism: Mastigias papua (assembly GCA_964019165.1). Taxonomy (NCBI): domain Eukaryota; kingdom Metazoa; phylum Cnidaria; class Scyphozoa; order Rhizostomeae; family Mastigiidae; genus Mastigias; species Mastigias papua. The sequence goes on along the minus strand of OZ025278.1, from coordinate 15,024,300 downwards.
GAAAATGAGCCATTTTTGGCCAAAATGTAAGGCTATAGACTTGGTATTTTGCCCACAAATGAGCCAAAAATGACAACACTTGACATTGATTGATTTTGAGTGCATATTGACAAGTGATGACAATGAGCCATTTTTGGCCAAAAAGGAGGGCTATATCCTTGGTATTTTGCCCACAAATGAGCCAAAGCTGACCACACTTGAAATTGATTGATTTTGATTGCAGATTGAAAAGTGATGAAAATGAGCCATTTGTGGCCAAAACGTAAGGCTATAGACGTGGTATTTTGCCCAAAAATGAGCCAAAAATGACCAAAATTGAAATTGATTGATTTTGTTTGCAGATTGAAAAGTGATGAAAATGAGCCATTTTTTGGCCAAAAAGTAAGGCTATAGCCTTGGTATTTTGCCCACAAATGAGCCAAAAATGACCAAAATTGAAATTGATTGAGTTTGATTGCAGATTGAAAACTGATGAAAATGAGCCATTTTTGGCCGAAAAGTAAGGCTATAGCCTTGGTATTTTGCCCAAAAACGAGAGCCAAAAATGACCAAAATAGAAATTGATTGATTTTGATTGCAGATTGAAAAGTGATGAAAATGAGCCATTTTTGCCCACAAAGTAAGGCTATAGCCTTGGTATTTTGCCCAAAAATGAGCCAAAAATGACCAAAAGTGAAATTGATTGATTTTGATTGCAGATTGAAAAGTGATGAAAATGAGGCATTTTTGGCCAAAAAGTAAGGCTATACCCTTGGTATTTTGCCCAAAAAGGAGCCAAAACTGACCAAAATTGACATTGATTGATTTTGATTGCATATTGAACACTGAGGAAAATGCGCCATTTTTGGCCAAAAAGGAGGGCTATAGCCTTGGTATTTTGCACACAAATGAGCCAAAAATGAACAAAATTGAACTTGATTGATTTTGATTGCAGATTGAACACTGAGTTAACTGAGCCATTTTTGGCCAACAGGGAGGGCTATAGCCTTGGTATTTTGCCCAAAAATGAGCCACACATGACAACACTTGAAATTGATTGAGTTTGATTGCAGATTGAAAAGTGATGAAAATGAGCCATTTTTGGCCAAAATGTAAGGCTATAGACTTGGTATTTTGCCCAAAAATGAGCCAAAAATGACAACACTTGACATTGATTGATTTTGATTGCATATTGACAAGTGATGACAATGAGCCATTTTTGGCCAAAAAGTAAGGCTATATCCTTGGTATTTTGCCCACAAATGAGCCAAAGCTGACCACACTTGAAATTGATTGATTTTGATTGCAGATTGAAAAGTGATGAAAATGAGCCATTTGTGGCCAAAAAGTAAGGCTATAGCCTTGGTATTTTGCCCAAAAATGAGCCAAAACTGACCACACTTGACATTGATTGATTTTGATTGCATATTGACAAGTGATGAAAATGAGCCATTTTTGGCCAACCAGGAGGGCTATAGCCTTGGTATTTTGCCCAAAAATGAGCCAAAAATGACCACACTTGAAATTGATTGATTTTGATTGCTTATTGACAGGTGATGAAAATGAGCCATTTTTGACCAAAAAGGAGGGCTATAGCCTTGGTATTTTACCCGAAAATGACCACACTTGAAATTGATTGATTTTGATTGCAGATTGAAAAGTGATGAAAATGAGCCATTTGTGGCCAAAAAGTAAGGCTATAGCCTTGGTATTTTGCCCACAAATGAGCCAAAAATGACCAAAAGTGAAATTGATTGAGTTTGATTGCAGATTGAAAACTGATGAAAATGAGCCATTTGTGGCCAAAAAGTAAGGCTATAGCCTTGGTATTTTGCCCAAAAATGAGCCAAAAATGACCAAAATTGAAATTGATTGATTTTGATTGCAGATTGAAAAGTGATAAAAAAGAGCCATTTTTGGCCAAAAGGTAAGGCTATAGCCTTGGTATTTTGCCCACAAATGAGCCAAAAATGACCAAAATTGAAATTGATTGATTTTGATTGCAGATTGAAAAGTGATGAAAATGAGCCATTTTTGGCCAAAAAGTAAGGCTATAGCCTTGGTATTTTGCCCAAAAATGAGCCAAAACTGACCAAAATTGAAATTGATTGATTTTGATTGCATATTGAACACTGAGGAAAATGCGCCATTTTTGGCCAAAAAGGAGGGCTATAGCCTTGGTATTTTGCCCACAAATGAGCCAAAAATCACCAAAATTGAAATTGATTGATTTTGATTGCAGATTGAAAAGTGATGAAAATGAGGCATTTTTGGCCGAAAAGTAAGGCTATACCCTTGGTATTTTGCCCAAAAATGAGCCAAAACTGACCAAAATTGAAATTGATTGATTTTGATTGCATATTGAACACTGAGGAAAATGCGCCATTTTTGGCCAAAAAGGAGGGCTATAGCCTTGGTATTTTGCACACAAATGAGCCAAAAATGAACAAAATTGAAATTGATTGATTTTGATTGCAGATTGAACACTGAGTTAAATGAGCCATTTTTGGCCAACAGGGAGGGCTATAGCCTTGGTATTTTGCCCAAAAATGAGCCACACATGACAACACTTGAAATTGATTGAGTTTGATTGCTGATTGAAAAGTGATGAAAATCAGCCATTTTTGGCCAAAAAGTAAGGCTATAGCCTTGGTATTTTGCCCAAACATGAGCCAAAAATGACCAAAATTGAAATTGATTGATTTTGTTTGCAGATTGAAAAGTGATGAAAATGAGCCATTTTTGGCCAAAAAGTAAGGCTATAGCCTTGATATTTTGCCCAAACATGAGCCAGAAATGACCAAAATTGAAATTGATTGAGTTTGATTGCAGATTGAAAACTGATGAAAATGAGCCATTTTTGACCAAAAAGGAGGGCTATAGCCTTGGTATTTTACCCGAAAATGACCACACTTGAAATTGATTGATTTTGATTGCAGATTGAACAGTGATGACAATGAGCCATTGTTGGCCAAAAAGTAAGGCTATAGCCTTGGTATGTTGCCCAAAAATGAGCCAAAACTGACCAAAATTGAAATTGATTGATTTTGATTACAGATTGAAAAGTGATGAAAATGAGCCAGTTTTGGCCAAAATGGAGGGCTATAGCCTTGGTATTTTGCACACAAATGAGCCAAAAATGACCAAAATTGAAATTGATTGAGTTTGATTGCAGATTGAACACTGAGTTAAATGAGCCATTTTTGGCCAACAGCGAGGGCTATAGCCTTGGTATCTTGCTCACAAATGAGCCACACATGACAACACTTGAAATTGATTGAGTTTGATTGCAGATTGAAAACTGATGAAAATGAGCCATTTTTGGCCAAAAAGGAGGGCTATAGCCTTGGTATTTTGCCCGAAAATGACCACACTTGAAATTGATTGATTTTGATTGCAGATTGAAAAGTGATGAAAATGAGCCATTTTTGGCCAAAAAGTAAGGCTATAGCCTTGGTATTTTGCCCAAAAATGAGCCAAACATGACCAAAAGTGAAATTGATTGAGTTTGATTGCAGATTGAAAACTGATGAAAATGAGCCATTTGTGGCCAAAAAGTAAGGCTATAGCCTTGGTATTTTGCCCAAAAATGAGCCAAAAATGACCAAAATTGAAATTGATTGATTTTGATTGCAGATTGAAAAGTGATAAAAAAGAGCCATTTTTGGCCAAAAGGTAAGGCTATAGCCTTGGTATTTTGCCCACAAATGAGCCAAAAATGACCAAAATTGAAATTGATTGATTTTGATTGCAGATTGAAAAGTGATGAAAATGAGCCATTTTTGGCCAAAAAGTAAGGCTATAGCCTTGGTATTTTGCCCAAAAATGAGCCAAAACTGACCAAAATTGAAATTGATTGATTTTGATTGCATATTGAACACTGAGGAAAATGCGCCATTTTTGGCCAAAAAGGAGGGCTATAGCCTTGGTATTTTGCACACAAATGAGCCAAAAATGAACAAAATTGAAATTGATTGATTTTGATTGCAGATTGAACACTGAGTTAAATGAGCCATTTGTGGCCAACAGGGAGGGCTATAGCCTTGGTATTTTGCCCAAAAATGAGCCACACATGACAACACTTGAAATTGATTGAGTTTGATTGCTGATTGAAAAGTGATGAAAATCAGCCATTTTTGGCCAAAAAGTAAGGCTATAGCCTTGGTATTTTGCCCAAACATGAGCCAAAAATGACCAAAATTGAAATTGATTGATTTTGTTTGCAGATTGAAAAGTGATGAAAATGAGCCATTTTTGGCCAAAAAGTAAGGCTATAGCCTTGATATTTTGCCCAAACATGAGCCAGAAATGACCAAAATTGAAATTGATTGAGTTTGATTGCAGATTGAAAACTGATGAAAATGAGCCATTTTTGACCAAAAAGGAGGGCTATAGCCTTGGTATTTTACCCGAAAATGACCACACTTGAAATTGATTGATTTTGATTGCAGATTGAACAGTGATGACAATGAGCCATTGTTGGCCAAAAAGTAAGGCTATAGCCTTGGTATGTTGCCCAAAAATGAGCCAAAACTGACCAAAATTGAAATTGATTGATTTTGATTACAGATTGAAAAGTGATGAAAATGAGCCAGTTTTGGCCAAAATGGAGGGCTATAGCCTTGGTATTTTGCACACAAATGAGCCAAAAATGACCAAAATTGAAATTGATTGAGTTTGATTGCAGATTGAACACTGAGTTAAATGAGCCATTTTTGGCCAACAGCGAGGGCTATAGCCTTGGTATCTTGCTCAAAAATGAGCCACACATGACAACACTTGAAATTGATTGAGTTTGATTGCAGATTGAAAACTGATGAAAATGAGCCATTTTTGGCCAAAAAGGAGGGCTATAGCCTTGGTATTTTGCCCGAAAATGACCACACTTGAAATTGATTGATTTTGATTGCAGATTGAAAAGTTATGAAAATGAGCCATTTTTGGCCAAAAAGTAAGGCTATAGCCTTGGTATTTTGCCCAAAAATGAGCCAAACATGACCAAAAGTGAAATTGATTGAGTTTGATTGCAGATTGAAAACTGATGAAAATGAGCCATTTGTGGCCAAAAAGTAAGGCTATAGCCTTGGTATTTTGCCCAAAAATGAGCCAAAAATGACCACACTTGAAATTGAATGATTTTGATTGCAGATTGAAAAGTGATAAAAAAGAGCCATTTTTGGCCAAAAGGTAAGGCTATGGCCTTGGTATTTTGCCCACAAATGAGCCAACAATGACCAAAATTGAAATTGATTGATTTTGATTGCAGATTGACAAGTGATGAAAATGAGCCATTATTGGCCAAAAAGTAAGGCTATAGTCTTGGTATTTTGCCCAAAAATGAGCCAAAAATGACCAAAATTGAAATTGATTGATTTTGATTGCAGATTGAACACTGAGAAAAATGAGCCATTTTTGGCCAACAAGGAGGGCTATTGCCTTGGTATGTTGCCCAAAAATGAGCCAAAACTGACCAAAATTGAAATTGATTGATTTTGATTACAGATTGAAAAGTGATGAAAATGCGCCAGTTGTGGCCAAAAAGTAAGGCTATAGCCTTGGTATTTTGCCCAAAATTGAGCCAAAATGACCAAAATTGAAATTGATTGAGTTTGATTGCAGATTGACAAGTGATGAAAATGAGCCATTTTTGGCCAAACTGTAAGGCTATAGACTTGGTAGTTTCCCCAAAAATGAGCCAAACATCACCAAAATTGACATTGATTGAGTTTGATTGCAGATTGAAAAGTGATGAAAATGAGCCAATTTTGGCCAAAATGTAAGGCTATAGACTTGGTATTTTGCCCACAAATGAGCCAAAAATGACAACACTTGACATTGATTGATTTTGATTGCATATTGACAAGTGATGAAAATGAGCCATTTTTGGCCAAAAAGGAGGGCTATATCCTTGGTATTTTGCCCAAAAATGAGCCAAAAATGACCAAAATTGACATTGATTGATTTTGTTTGCAGATTGAAAAGTGATGAAAATGAGCCATTTTTGGCCAAAAAGTAAGGCTATAGCCTTGGTATTTTGCCCAAACATGAGCCAAAAATGACCACACTTGACATTGATTGATTTTGATTGCATATTGACAAGTGATGAAAATGAGCCATTTTTGGCCAAAAAGTATGGCTATATCCATGGTAGTTTGCCCAAAATGAGCCACACATGACAACACTTGAAATTGATTGATTTTGATTGCAGATTGAAAAGTGATGAAAATGAGCCATTTTTGGCCAAAAAGTAAGGCTATAGCCTTGGTATTTTGCCCAAAAATGAGCCAAAAATGACAAAAAGTGAATTTGATTGAGTTTGATTGCAGATTGAAAACTGATGAAAATGAGCCATTTTTGGCCAAACAGTAAGGCTATAGCCTTGGTATTTTGCCCAAAAATGAGCCAAACATGACCACACTTGACATTGATTGATGTTGATTGCAGATTGAAAAGTGATGAAAATGAGCCATTTTTGGCCAAAAAGTAAGGCTATAGCCTTGGTATTTTGCCCAAAAATGAGCCAAACATGACCACACTTGAAATTGATTGATTTTGATTGCAGATTGACAAGTGATGACAATGAGCCATTTGTGGCCAAAACGTAAGGCTATAGCCTTGGTATTTTGCCCAAAAATGAGCCAAAAATGACCACACTTGACATTGATTGATTTTGATTGCATATTGACAAGTGATGAAAATGAGCCATTTTTGGCCAAAAAGGAGGGCTATAGCCTTGGTATTTTGCCCAAAAATGAGCCACACATGACAACACTTGAAATTGATTGATTTTGATTGCAGATTGAAAAGTGATGAAACTGAGCCAGTTTTGGCCAAAAAGTAAGGCTATAGCCTTGGTATTTTGCCCAAAAATGAGCCAAAAATGACCACACTTGAAATTGATTGATTTTGATTGCAGATTGAAAAGTGATGAAAATGAGCCATTTTTGGCCAAAAAGTAAGGCTATAGCCTTGGTAGTGTGCCCAAAAATGAGCCAAAAATGACCAAAATTGAAATTGATTGATTTTGATTACAGATTGAAAAGTGATGAAAATGAGCCATGTTTGACCAAAATGTAAGGCTATAGACTTGGTATGTTGCCCACAAATGAGCCAAAAATGACCAAAATTGAAATTGATTGAGTTTGATTGCAGATTGAAAACTGATGAAATTGAGCCATTTTTGGCCAAGAAGTAAGGCTATAGCCTTGGTATTTTGCCCAAAAATGAGCCACACATGACAAAAATTGAAATTGATTGATTTTGATTGCAGATTGACAAGTGATGAAAATGAGCCATTTTTGGCCAAAAAGGAGGGCTATATCCTTGGTATTTTGCCCAAAAATGAGCCACACATGACAACACTTGAAATTGATTGATTTTGATTGCAGAGTGAAAAGTGATGAAAATGAGCCATTTTTGGCCAAAAAGTAAGGCTATAGCCTTGGTAGTTTGCCCAAAAATGAGCCAAAAATGACCAAAATTGAAATTGATTGAGTTTGATTGCAGATTGAAAACTGATGAAAATGAGCCATTTGTGGCCAAAAAGTAAGGCTATAGCCTTGGTATTTTGCCCAAAAATGAGCCACAAATGACCACACTTGAAATTGATTGATTTTGATTGCAGATTGAAAAGTGATGAAAATGAGCCATTTGTGGCCAAAAAGTAAGGCTATAGCCTTGGTATTTTGCCCAAAAATGAGCCAAAAATGACCACACTTGACATTGATTGATTTTGATTGCATATTGACAAGTGATGAAAATGAGCCATTTTTGGCCAAAAAGGAGGGCTATAGCCTTGGTATTTTGCCCAAAAATGAGCCACACATGACAACACTTGAAATTGATTGATTTTGATTGCAGATTGAAAAGTGATGAAACTGAGCCAGTTTTGGCCAAAAAGTAAGGCTATAGCCTTGGTATTTTGCCCAAAAATGAGCCAAAAATGACCACACTTGAAATTGATTGATTTTGATTGCAGATTGAAAAGTGATGAAAATGAGCCATTTTTGGCCAAAAAGTAAGGCTATAGCCTTGGTAGTGTGCCCAAAAATGAGCCAAAAATGACCAAAATTGAAATTGATTGATTTTGATTACAGATTGAAAAGTGATGAAAATGAGCCATGTTTGGCCAAAATGTAAGGCTATAGACTTGGTATGTTGCCCACAAATGAGCCAAAAATGACCAAAATTGAAATTGATTGAGTTTGATTGCAGATTGAAAACTGATGAAATTGAGCCATTTTTGGCCAAGAAGTAAGGCTATAGCCTTGGTATTTTGCCCAAAAATGAGCCAAAAATGACAAAAATTGAAATTGATTGATTTTGATTGCAGATTGACAAGTGATGAAAATGAGCCATTTTTGGCCAAAAAGGAGGGCTATATCCTTGGTATTTTGCCCAAAAATGAGCCACACATGACAACACTTGAAATTGATTGATTTTGATTGCAGAGTGAAAAGTGATGAAAATGAGCCATTTTTGGCCAAAAAGTAAGGCTATAGCCTTGGTAGTTTCCCCAAAAATGAGCCAAAAATGACCAAAATTGAAATTGATTGAGTTTGATTGCAGATTGAAAACTGATGAAAATGAGCCATTTGTGGCCAAAAAGTAAGGCTATAGCCTTGGTATTTTGCCCAAAAATGAGCCACAAATGACCACACTTGAAATTGATTGATTTTGATTGCAGATTGAAAAGTGATGAAAATGAGCCATTTGTGGCCAAAAAGTAAGGCTATAGCCTTGGTATTTTGCCCAAAAATGAGCCAAAAATGACCACACTTGACATTGATTGATTTTGATTGCATATTGACAAGTGATGAAAATGAGCCATTTTTGGCCAAAAAGGAGGGCTATATCCTTGGTATTTTGCCCACAAATGAGCCACAACTGACCACACTTGAAATTGATTGATTTTGTTTCCAGATTGAAAAGTGATGAAAATGAGCCATTTGTGGCCAAAAAATAAGGCTATAGCCTTGGTATTTTGCCCAAAAATGAGCCAAAAATGACCAAAATTGACATTGATTGATTTTGTTTGCAGATTGAAAAGTGATGAAAATGAGCCATTTTTGGCCAAAAAGTAAGGCTATAGCCTTGGTATTTTGCCCAAACATGAGCCAAAAATGACCACACTTGACATTGATTGATTTTGATTGCATATTGACAAGTGATGAAAATGAGCCATTTTTGGCCAAAAAGTATGGCTATATCCATGGTAGTTTGCCCAAAATGAGCCACACATGACAACACTTGAAATTGATTGATTTTGATTGCAGATTGAAAAGTGATGAAAATGAGCCATTTTTGGCCAAACAGTAAGGCTATAGCCTTGGTATTTTGCCCAAAAATGAGCCAAAAATGACAAAAAGTGAATTTGATTGAGTTTGATTGCAGATTGAAAACTGATGAAAATGAGCCATTTTTGGCCAAACAGTAAGGCTATAGCCTTGGTATTTTGCCCAAAAATGAGCCAAACATGACCACACTTGACATTGATTGATGTTGATTGCAGATTGAAAAGTGATGAAAATGAGCCATTTTTGGCCAAAAAGTAAGGCTATAGCCTTGGTATTTTGCCCAAAAATGAGCCAAACATGACCACACTTGAAATTGATTGATTTTGATTGCAGATTGAAAAGTGATGAAAATGAGCCATTTGTGGCCAAAACGTAAGGCTATAGCCTTGGTATTTTGCCCAAAAATGAGCCAAAAATGACCACACTTGACATTGATTGATTTTGATTGCATATTGACAAGTGATGAAAATGAGCCATTTTTGGCCAAAAAGGAGGGCTATAGCCTTGGTATTTTGCCCAAAAATGAGCCACACATGACAACACTTGAAATTGATTGATTTTGATTGCAGATTGAAAAGTGATGAAACTGAGCCAGTTTTGGCCAAAAAGTAAGGCTATAGCCTTGGTATTTTGCCCAAAAATGAGCCAAAAATGACCACACTTGAAATTGATTGATTTTGATTGCAGATTGAAAAGTGATGAAAATAAGCCATTTTTGGCCAAAAAGTAAGGCTATAGCCTTGGTAGTGTGCCCAAAAATGAGCCAAAAATGACCAAAATTGAAATTGATTGATTTTGATTACAGATTGAAAAGTGATGAAAATGAGCCATGTTTGGCCAAAATGTAAGGCTATAGACTTGGTATGTTGCCCACAAATGAGCCAAAAATGACCAAAATTGAAATTGATTGAGTTTGATTGCAGATTGAAAACTGATGAAAATGAGCCATTTTTGGCCAAACAGTAAGGCTATAGCCTTGGTATTTTGCCCAAAAATGAGCCAAACATGACCACACTTGACATTGATTGATGTTGATTGCAGATTGAAAAGTGATGAAAATGAGCCATTTTTGGCCAAAAAGTAAGGCTATAGCCTTGGTATTTTGCCCAAAAATGAGCCAAACATGACCACACTTGAAATTGATTGATTTTGATTGCAGATTGAAAAGTGATGAAAATGAGCCATTTGTGGCCAAAACGTAAGGCTATAGCCTTGGTATTTTGCCCAAAAATGAGCCAAAAATGACCACACTTGACATTGATTGATTTTGATTGCATATTGACAAGTGATGAAAATGAGCCATTTTTGGCCAAAAAGGAGGGCTATAGCCTTGGTATTTTGCCCAAAAATGAGCCACACATGACAACACTTGAAATTGATTGATTTTGATTGCAGATTGAAAAGTGATGAAACTGAGCCAGTTTTGGCCAAAAAGTAAGGCTATAGCCTTGGTATTTTGCCCAAAAATGAGCCAAAAATGACCACACTTGAAATTGATTGATTTTGATTGCAGATTGAAAAGTGATGAAAATAAGCCATTTTTGGCCAAAAAGTAAGGCTATAGCCTTGGTAGTGTGCCCAAAAATGAGCCAAAAATGACCAAAATTGAAATTGATTGATTTTGATTACAGATTGAAAAGTGATGAAAATGAGCCATGTTTGGCCAAAATGTAAGGCTATAGACTTGGTATGTTGCCCACAAATGAGCCAAAAATGACCAAAATTGAAATTGATTGAGTTTGATTGCAGATTGAAAACTGATGAAATTGAGCCATTTTTGGCCAAGAAGTAAGGCTATAGCCTTGGTATTTTGCCCAAAAATGAGCCAAACATGACCACACTTGACATTGATTGATGTTGATTGCAGATTGAAAAGTGATGAAAATGAGCCATTTTTGGCCAAAAAGTTAGGCTATAGCCTTGGTATTTTGCCCAAAAATGAGCCAAACATGACCACACTTGAAATTGATTGATTTTGATTGCAGATTGAAAAGTGATGAAAATGAGCCATTTGTGGCCAAAACGTAAGGCTATAGCCTTGGTATTTTGCCCAAAAATGAGCCAAAAATGACCACACTTGACATTGATTGATTTTGATTGCATATTGACAAGTGATGAAAATGAGCCATTTTTGGCCAAAAAGGAGGGCTATAGCCTTGGTATTTTGCCCAAAAATGAGCCACACATGACAACACTTGAAATTGATTGATTTTGATTGCAGATTGAAAAGTGATGAAAATGAGCCATTTTTGGCCAAACAGTAAGGCTATAGCCTTGGTATTTTGCCCAAAAATGAGCCAAAAATGACAAAAAGTGAATTTGATTGAGTTTGATTGCAGATTGAAAACTGATGAAAATGAGCCATTTTTGGCCAAACAGTAAGGCTATAGCCTTGGTATTTTGCCCAAAAATGAGCCAAACATGACCACACTTGACATTGATTGATGTTGATTGCAGATTGAAAAGTGATGAAAATGAGCCATTTTTGGCCAAAAAGTAAGGCTATAGCCTTGGTATTTTGCCCAAAAATGAGCCAAACATGACCACACTTGAAATTGATTGATTTTGATTGCAGATTGAAAAGTGATGAAAATGAGCCATTTGTGGCCAAAACGTAAGGCTATAGCCTTGGTATTTTGCCCAAAAATGAGCCAAAAATGACCACACTTGACATTGATTGATTTTGATTGCATATTGACAAGTGATGAAAATGAGCCATTTTTGGCCAAAAAGGAGGGCTATAGCCTTGGTATTTTGCCCAAAAATGAGCCACACATGACAACACTTGAAATTGATTGATTTTGATTGCAGATTGAAAAGTGATGAAACTGAGCCAGTTTTGGCCAAAAAGTAAGGCTATAGCCTTGGTATTTTGCCCAAAAATGAGCCAAAAATGACCACACTTGAAATTGATTGATTTTGATTGCAGATTGAAAAGTGATGAAAATGAGCCATTTTTGGCCAAAAAGTAAGGCTATAGCCTTGGTAGTGTGCCCAAAAATGAGCCAAAAATGACCAAAATTGAAATTGATTGATTTTCATTACAGATTGAAAAGTGATGAAAATGAGCCATGTTTGGCCAAAATGTAAGGCTATAGACTTGGTATGTTGCCCACAAATGAGCCAAAAATGACCAAAATTGAAATTGATTGAGTTTGATTGCAGATTGAAAACTGATGAAATTGAGCCATTTTTGGCCAAGAAGTAAGGCTATAGCCTTGGTATTTTGCCCAAAAATGAGCCAAACATGACCACACTTGACATTGATTGATGTTGATTGCAGATTGAAAAGTGATGAAAATGAGCCATTTTTGGCCAAAAAGTTAGGCTATAGCCTTGGTATTTTGCCCAAAAATGAGCCAAACATGACCACACTTGAAATTGATTGATTTTGATTGCAGATTGAAAAGTGATGAAAATGAGCCATTTGTGGCCAAAACGTAAGGCTATAGCCTTGGTATTTTGCCCAAAAATGAGCCAAAAATGACCACACTTGACATTGATTGATTTTGATTGCATATTGACAAGTGATGAAAATGAGCCATTTTTGGCCAAAAAGGAGGGCTATAGCCTTGGTATTTTGCCCAAAAATGAGCCACACATGACAACACTTGAAATTGATTGATTTTGATTGCAGATTGAAAAGTGATGAAACTGAGCCAGTTTTGGCCAAAAAGTAAGGCTATAGCCTTGGTATTTTGCCCAAAAATGAGCCAAAAATGACCACACTTGAAATTGATTGATTTTGATTGCAGATTGAAAAGTGATGAAAATGAGCCATTTTTGGCCAAAAAGTAAGGCTATAGCCTTGGTAGTGTGCCCAAAAATGAGCCAAAAATGACCAAAATTGAAATTGATTGATTTTGATTACAGATTGAAAAGTGATGAAAATGAGCCATGTTTGGCCAAAATGTAAGGCTATAGACTTGGTATGTTGCCCACAAATGAGCCAAAAATGACCAAAATTGAAATTGATTGAGTTTGATTGCAGATTGAAAACTGATGAAATTGAGCCATTTTTGGCCAAGAAGTAAGGCTATAGCCTTGGTATTTTGCCCAAAAATGAGCCAAAAATGACAAAAATTGAAATTGATTGATTTTGATTGCAGATTGAAAAGTGATGAAAATGAGCCATTTTTGGCCAAAAAGGAGGGCTATATCCTTGGTATTTTGCCCAAAAATGAGCCACACATGACAACACTTGAAATTGATTGATTTTGATTGCAGAGTGAAAAGTGATGAAAATGAGCCATTTTTGGCCAAAAAGTAAGGCTATAGCCTTGGTAGTTTGCCCAAAAATGAGCCAAAAATGACCAAAATTGAAATTGATTGAGTTTGATTGCAGATTGAAAACTGATGAAAATGAGCCATTTGTGGCCAAAAAGTAAGGCTATAGCCTTGGTATTTTGCCCAAAAATGAGCCACAAATGACCACACTTGAAATTGATTGATTTTGATTGCAGATTGAAAAGTGATGAAAATGAGCCATTTGTGGCCAAAAAGTAAGGCTATAGCCTTGGTATTTTGCCCAAAACTGAGCCAAAAATGACCACACTTGAAATTGATTGAGTTTGATTGCAGATTGACAAGTGATGAAAATGAGCCATTTGTGGCCAACAAGTAAGGCTATAGCCTTGGTATTTTGCCCAAAAATGAGCCAAAATGACCACACTTGACATTGATTGATTTTGATTGCATATTGACAAGTGATGAAAATGAGCCATTTTTGGCCAAAAAGTAAGGCTATAGCCTTGGTAGTTTGCCCAAAAGTGAGCCAAACATGACCAAAATTGAAATTGATTGATTTTGATTGCAGATTGAAAAGTAATGAAAATGAGCCATTTTTGGCCAAACTGTACGGCTATAGCCTTGGTAGTTTGCCCAAAAATGAGCCAAACATGACCAAAAGTGAAATTGATTGAGTTTGTTTGCAGATTGAAAACTGATGAAAATGAGCAATTTTTGGCCAAACTGTAAGGCTATAGCCTTGGTAGTTTGCCAAAAATGAGCCATCAATGACCACAATTGAAATTGATTGATTTTGATTACAGATTGAAAAGTGATGAAAATGAGCCATTTTTGGCCAAACTGTAAGGCTATAGCCTTGGTAGTTTGCCCAAAAATGAGCCAAACCTGACCAAAATTGAAATTAATTGATTTTGATTGCATATTGAAAAGTGATGAAAATGAGCCAGTTTTGGCCAAAAAGTAAGGCTATAGACTTGGTATTTTGCCCAAACATGAGCCAAAAACGACCACACTTGAAATTGATTGATTTTGATTGCAGATTGAAAAGTGATGACAATGAGCCATTTGTGGCCAAAAAGTAAGGCTATAGCCTTGGTATTTTCCCCAAAAATGAGCCAAAAATAACCACACTTGACATTGATTGATTTTGATTGCATATTGACAAGTGATGAAAATGAGCCATTTTTGGCCAAAAAGGAGGGCTACATCCTTGGTACTTTGCCCAACAATGAGCCACACATGACAACACTTGAAATTGATTGATTTTGATTGCAGATTGAAAAGTGATGAAAATGAGCCATTTTTGGCCAAACTGTAAGGCTATAGCCTTGGTATTTTGCCCAAAAATGAGCCAAAAATGACCAAACTTGAAATTGATTGATTTTGATTGCATATTGACAGGTGATGAAAATGAGCCATTTTTGGCCAAAAAGTAAGGCAATAGCCTTGGTATTTTGCCCAAAAATGAGCCAAAATTGACCACACTTGAAATTGATTGATTTTGATTGCAGATTGAAAAGTGATGAAAATGAGCCATTTGTGGCCAAAAAGTAAGGCTATAGCCTTGGTATTTTGCCCAAAAATGAGCCAAACATGACCACACTTGACATTGATTGATTTTGATTGCAGATTGAAAAGTGATGAAAATGAGCCATTTGTGGCCAAAAGGTAAGGCTATAGCCTTGGTATTTTGCCCAAAAATGAGCCAAACATGACCACACTTGAAATTGATTGATTTTGATTACAGATTGAACAGTGATGAAAATGAGCCATTTGTGGCCAAAAGGTAAGGCTATAGCCTTGGTATTTTGCCCAAAAATGAGCCAAAAATGACCACACTTGACATTGATTGATTTTGATTGCATATTGACAAGTGATGAAAATGAGCCATTTTTGGCCAAAAAGGAGGGCTATAGCCTTGGTATTTTGCCCAAAAATGAGCCACACATGACAACACTTGAAATTGATTGATTTTGATTGCAGATTGAAAAGTGATGAAACTGAGCCAGTTTTGGCCAAAAAGTAAGGCTATAGACTTGGTATTTTGCCCAAACTTGAGCCAAAAACGACCACACTTGAAATTGATTGATTTTGATTGCATATTGAAAAGTGATGAAAATGAGCCAGTTTTGGCCAAAAAGTAAGGCTATAGACTTGGTATTTTGCCAAAACATGAGCCAAAAACGACCACACTTGAAATTGATTGATTTTGATTGCAGATTGAAAAGTGATGACAATGAGCCATTTGTGGCCAAAAAGTAAGGCTATAGCCTTGGTATTTTGCCCAAAAATGAGCCAAAAATAACCACACTTGACATTGATTGATTTTGATTGCATATTGACAAGTGATGAAAATGAGCCATTTTTGGCCAAAAAGGAGGGCTACATCCTTGGTACTTTGCCCAACAATGAGCCACACATGACAACACTTGAAATTGATTGATTTTGATTGCAGATTGAAAAGTGATGAAAATGAGCCATTTTTGGCCAAACTGTAAGGCTATAGCCTTGGCATTTTGCCCAAAAATGAGCCAAAAATGACCAAACTTGAAATTGATTGATTTTGATTGCATATTGACAGGTGATGAAAATGAGCCATTTTTGGCCAAAAAGTAAGGCAATAGCCTTGGTATTTTGCCCAAAAATGAGCCAAAATTGACCACACTTGAAATTGATTGATTTTGATTGCAGATTGAAAAGTGATGAAAATGAGCCAATTGTTGCCAAAAAGTAAGGCTATAGCCTTGGTATTTTGCCCAAAAATGAGCCACACATGACAACACTTGAAATTGATTGATTTTGATTGCAGATTGAAAAGTGATGAAAATGAGCCATTTTTGGCCAAAAAGTAAGGCTATAGCCTTGGTAGTTTGCCCACAAATGAGCCAAACATGACCAAAATTGACATTGATTGAGTTTGATTGCAGATTGACAAGTGATGAAAATGAGCCATTTGTGGCCAAAAAGTAAGGCTATAGCCTTGGTATTTTGCCCAAAAATGAGCCAAAATTGACCACACTTGAAATTGATTGATTTTGATTGCAGATTGAAAAGTGATGAAAATGAGCCATTTGTGGCCAAAAAGTAAGGCTATAGCCTTGGTATTTTGCCCAAAAATGAGCCAAATATGACCACACTTGACATTGATTGATTTTGATTGCAGATTGAAAAGTGATGAAAATGAGCCATTTGTGGCCAAAAAGGAGGGCTATATCCTTGGTATTTTGCCCAAAAATGAGCCAAACATGACCACACTTGAAATTGATTGATTTTGATTGCAGATTGAAAAGTGATGAAAATGAGCCATTTTTGGCCAACAAGGAGGGCTATATCCTTGGTATTTTGCCCAAAAATGAGCCACACATGACAACACTTGAAATTGATTGATTTTGATTGCAGATTGAAAAGTGATGAAAATGAGCCATTTTTGGCCAAAAAGTAAGGCTATAGCCTTGGTAGTTTGCCCAAAAATGAGCCAAACATGACCAAAATTGACATTGATTGAGTTTGATTGCAGATTGAAAACTGATGAAAATGAGCCATTTGTGGCCAAAAAGTAAGGCTATAGCCTTGGTATTTTGCCCAAAAATGAGCCAAAAATGACCACACTTGAAATTGATTGATTTTGATTGCAGATTGAAAAGTGATGAAAATGAGCCAGTTTTGGCCAAAGAGTAAGGCTATAGCCTTGGTATTTTGCCCAAAAATAAGCCAAAAATGACCACACTTGAAATTGATTGATTTTGATTCCAGATTGAAAAGTGATGAAAATGAGCCATTTGTGGCCAAAATGTAAGGCTATAGCCTTGGTATTTTGCCCAAAAATGAGCCAAAAATGACCACACTTGACATTGATTGATTTTGATTGCATATTGACAAGTGCTGAAAATGAGCCATTTTTGGCCAAAAAGGAGGGCTATATCCTTGGTATTTTGCCCAAAAATGAGCCACACATGACAACACTTGAAATTGATTGATTTTGATTGCAGATTGACAAGTGATGAAAATGAGCCATTTTTGGCCAAAAAGGAGGGCTACATCCTTGGTATTTTGCCCAAAAATGAGCCACACATGACAACACTTGAAATTGATTGATTTTGATTGCAGATTGAACACTGAGAAAAATGAGCCATTTTTGGCCAACAAGGAGGGCTATAGCCTTGGTATGTTGCCCAAAAATGAGCCAAAACTGATCAAAATTGAAATTGATTGATTTTGATTACAGATTGAAAAGTGATGAAAATGAGCCAGTTGTGGCCAAAAAGTAAGGCTATAGCCTTGGTATTTTGCCCAAAATTGAGCCAAAATGACCAAAATTGAAATTGATTGAGTTTGATTGCAGATTGACAAGTGATGAAAATGAGCCATTTTTGGCCAAACTGTAAGGCTATAGACTTGGTAGTTTCCCCAAAAATGAGCCAAACATCACCAAAATTGACATTGATTGAGTTTGATTGCAGATTGAAAAGTGATGAAAATGAGCCAATTTTGGCCAAAATGTAAGGCTATAGACTTGGTATTTTGCCCACAAATGAGCCAAAAATGACAACACTTGACATTGATTGATTTTGATTGCATATTGACAAGTGATGAAAATGAGCCATTTTTGGCCAAAAAGGAGGGCTATATCCTTGGTATTTTGCCCACAAATGAGCCACAACTGACCACACTTGAAATTGATTGATTTTGTTTCCAGATTGAAAAGTGATGAAAATGAGCCATTTGTGGCCAAAAAATAAGGCTATAGCCTTGGTATTTTGCCCAAAAATGAGCCAAAAATGACCAAAATTGACATTGATTGATTTTGTTTGCAGATTGAAAAGTGATGAAAATGAGCCATTTTTGGCCAAAAAGTAAGGCTATAGCCTTGGTATTTTGCCCAAACATGAGCCAAAAATGACCACACTTGACATTGATTGATTTTGATTGCATATTGACAAGTGATGAAAATGAGCCATTTTTGGCCAAAAAGTATGGCTATATCCATGGTAGTTTGCCCAAAATGAGCCACACATGACAACACTTGAAATTGATTGATTTTGATTACAGATTGAAAAGTGATGAAAATGAGCCATTTGTGGCCAAAAAGTAAGGCTATAGCCTTGGTATTTTGCCCAAAAATGAGCCAAAAATGACCACACTTGACATTGATTGATTTTGATTGCATATTGACAAGTGATGAAAATGAGCCATTTTTGGCCAAAAAGGAGGGCTATAGCCTTGGTATTTTGCCCAAAAATGAGCCACACATGACAACACTTGAAATTGATTGATTTTGATTGCAGATTGAAAAGTGATGAAACTGAGCCAGTTTTGGCCAAAAAGTAAGGCTATAGACTTGGTATTTTGCCCAAACTTGAGCCAAAAACGACCACACTTGAAATTGATTGATTTTGATTGCATATTGAAAAGTGATGAAAATGAGCCAGTTTTGGCCAAAAAGTAAGGCTATAGACTTGGTATTTTGCCAAAACATGAGCCAAAAACGACCACACTTGAAATTGATTGATTTTGATTGCAGATTGAAAAGTGATGACAATGAGCCATTTGTGGCCAAAAAGTAAGGCTATAGCCTTGGTATTTTGCCCAAAAATGAGCCAAAAATAACCACACTTGACATTGATTGATTTTGATTGCATATTGACAAGTGATGAAAATGAGCCATTTTTGGCCAAAAAGGAGGGCTACATCCTTGGTACTTTGCCCAACAATGAGCCACACATGACAACACTTGAAATTGATTGATTTTGATTGCAGATTGAAAAGTGATGAAAATGAGCCATTTTTGGCCAAACTGTAAGGCTATAGCCTTGGTATTTTGCCCAAAAATGAGCCAAAAATGACCAAACTTGAAATTGATTGATTTTGATTGCATATTGACAGGTGATGAAAATGAGCCATTTTTGGCCAAAAAGTAAGGCAATAGCCTTGGTATTTTGCCCAAAAATGAGCCAAAATTGACCACACTTGAAATTGATTGATTTTGATTGCAGATTGAAAAGTGATGAAAATGAGCCATTTGTGGCCAAAAAGTAAGGCTATAGCCTTGGTATTTTGCCCAAAAATGAGCCACACATGACAACACTTGAAATTGATTGATTTTGATTGCAGATTGAAAAGTGATGAAAATGAGCCATTTTTGCCCAAAAAGTAAGGCTATAGCCTTGGTAGTTTGCCCACAAATGAGCCAAACATGACCAAAATTGACATTGATTGAGTTTGATTGCAGATTGAAAACTGATGAAAATGAGCCATTTGTGGCCAAAAAGTAAGGCTATAGCCTTGGTATTTTGCCCAAAAATGAGCCAAAAATGACCACACTTGAAATTGATTGATTTTGATTGCAGATTGAAAAGTGATGAAAATGAGCCAGTTTTGGCCAAAGAGTAAGGCTATAGCCTTGGTATTTTGCCCAAAAATGAGCCAAAAATGACCACACTTGAAATTGATTGATTTTGATTCCAGATTGAAAAGTGATGAAAATGAGCCATTTGTGGCCAAAATGTAAGGCTATAGCCTTGGTATTTTGCCCAAAAATGAGCCAAAAATGACCACACTTGACATTGATTGATTTTGATTGCATATTGACAAGTGCTGAAAATGAGCCATTTTTGGCCAAAAAGGAGGGCTATATCCTTGGTATTTTGCCCAAAAATGAGCCACACATGACAACACTTGAAATTGATTGATTTTGATTGCAGATTGACAAGTGATGAAAATGAGCCATTTTTGGCCAAAAAGGAGGGCTACATCCTTGGTATTTTGCCCAAAAATGAGCCACACATGACAACACTTGAAATTGATTGATTTTGATTGCAGATTGAACACTGAGAAAAATGAGCCATTTTTGGCCAACAAGGAGGGCTATAGCCTTGGTATGTTGCCCAAAAATGAGCCAAACCTGACCAATATTGAAATTGATTGATTTTGATTACAGATTGAAAAGTGATGAAAATGAGCCAGTT